>JARACY010001369.1:0-60042 GCA_029255725.1 Scrobipalpa atriplicella | reverse complement strand
ATAATCTAGATAAGTTGTAGAAATTCCAGTTTTCAAATTTGTTTAGTTGATAATTGAGTTTAATAGTTCTCCACTTTTAGCACATTTGTAATACATAGCTTTTATGCTTAGTGTATTATGCAGTATCATGGATTATAAAATGTAGATTAAGTTGCGATTGTCGCCAAACGTGAAATATTCATGAAAGTGATTGTATTTCAGGCACAATTAATTTTAATACTGATGGCGCCACTGTCGCAGCTCTCAAACCCTTTTTGTTTTTCATAATATGTTATTAAGTTTTATTGTATGTGATATCGAGATATTTTTTCAAAGACATCTATCGAAATAATTGCAATTTAACATCTACCAAGTGTAAATTGAAGAATTACTAGGTTTTAATTGTGTGACCGAGGTACTGTTTTAAGATTAAAGGTTGTTGTGATATTAAACTCAATAGTTTTATTTTAGTTAAATAAAAATATTGCGAGATTTTAATCTTCTGTATTTTAATAAGGCGGTTCGATGAGCTCACAGTGGCGTCTCCACAAAACATGGCCACTTTTCGCATAATTTATGCGAAAAGTGGCCATGTTTTGTGGAGACGCCACTGTGAGCTCATCGAACCGCCTTATTAAAATACAGAAGATTAAAATCTCGCAATATTTTTATTTAACTAAAATAAAACTATTGAGTTTAATATCACAACAACCTTTAATCTTAAAACAGTACCTCGGTCACACAATTAAAACCTAGTAATTCTTCAATTTACACTTGGTAGATGTTAAATTGCAATTATTTCGATAGATGTCTTTGAAAAAATATCTCGATATCACATACAATAACTCCTGCTATACAAGCAATACCTGCCGTAGAAAATATTGTTACTCCTACAATACAAGCAATAGCTGCTGGAGGAAATATTGTAACTCCTGCTATACAGGCTATTGCTGCTGGCGGTAATATTGTAACTCCTGCTATACAAGTGATGTCTGCTGGAGAAGATATTGAAAATCCTGCTATGAAAGTTGTTTCTACAAGTGGTCCAGTAGAGACTAGTAACACTATTAATTTGCCTGAGCTCTCTCCTATAACTTCACTTACTGAGCTTAAATATGCTTGCGAAAATAACGGATTGTTTTATAAACTGGATCTCAATACGGGGGTCATTGCACCCATAAATGTTTGTATCAAGAAAAATGTTAAACCTAACACTTCTTGCCTTTCCAAAGTATTACGAGGCCCTCCTGTAGCGCCAAAAGGAGTAATAGATTTGACAGACGAAGCCGATATTCCTAAAAAAATCATTCCTAAAAACGTTACAGATGAAGACGAAGTTCCTAAAAATATTACAAAAGAAGGTACAGTCAAACCAATTAAACTATTTAAAAGAGTAGTAGTTCAACCACCAAATTTACTAAAAAGGAAACTTGTTGCGCAACATATTGTAATGAATACTCAAACCAGGCAAATTGAAATAAAAAAACATTTCAGAAAGCAAAAATTACAGAAAATAGAAGCCAAAATTGATTTAGTAGATTCAGATGCGCCAATGGAAGAGGAGTACCTCGTAGATTCGTCAAGTTCGGAGAATGAGATGGCAACAAATAATAAAACAAGTATCCTTCGTAAACCATCAATAGCAACACGATTGATAGAATCAGACGATTCTTCGGACGAAGAGCCATTGGCTAAAAAGTTTACTCGACTTAAACAAATGAACGAGTCATCCAATCAAGAAAAAAATGCAAATTCTGACAGTCAGGATACTATAAATGATCCGAAAGATAGAGCAGTGGGAGACACAACAGAAGCACGAACAGACCCAAATACTCCTAAAGATCTGCCTGTTCCATTGGAATCTCCTAAGTCTTCAGAAATAGAAGTTGCAACAGACTTGCCGGTCCCAATTAGACCTCCAAATCAAACGGCACTGGAAACAGCAGAACTAGATGACAATTTGAATTCAGACGAGATGGAAATCGAAGAAGAATATATGGCATTTATGGCAGAAGGAAACGAATCACAAGATGAAGACTGTATTTTGGGGGTATAAAATAAACTCTCTCTCATGCATGTTTATTTTTATAGAAAACGGGTTTAGCATAGTATTGAGTTCATGAAGATGGAGTTTTTTTCAATAATTTTGACAACAAGGACAGTGTGAAACAAGATTTTACTGAGAGGATATTAATGTATTTAAGTTAGTTGCGTAGGCAATATTTTGTTTGTGCCTACCGTTATTTAAATACTCAACTACCTAAGTTGCGTCTATTTTTATTTTATTACGTTTGACTATGAGATATACTAAAATAATAAAACATCACACACGGATTAAATCACAAACAGAATGTATTTAATTTTAAAGGTTTTCTGTTTTCAAAACCAGCATTACTTTTCTGATACCCTCAGTTAGAGATAGATAGGTACCTCTATTTATGTAAAAGTAATAGGAAGTCATTATATTTAATAATCAATAGATATTTTTGAGTAATATTGGCATTATGATTTAAGAATTCTATACAACATAGCTAGATAGTTTAATAGTTTAATTTAAAAGGCTGTGAGGTCGTGGTTCGAATCCCACCACGTACCAATGTGTTTTTCGGTTTTCGAATTTCATAATTATGTACGTTTATTCGGCGCTTTTACGGTGAAGGAAAACATCGTGAGGAAACCTGCACATACCCACGAAGAAATTCAAAGGTTGTGTGTAACCTAATCTAGGATTGGGTGGGTCTGGTTTCCCTTCTGGGTTGCGGAGGTCAGATGGATTTTAAATTGTGACCTCTGTCTTATTTTATTATTATTATTCAAGCTATTATTACTTAAATACTAAGCTTAGAAAAAGCAATATAATTGCTTACAAGTACTTTATGTATAACTAGATGTTTGAATATAATCTAGATAAGTTGTAGAAATTCCAGTTTTCAAATTTGTTTAGTTGATAATTGAGTTTAATAGTTCTCCACTTTTAGCACATTTGTAATACATAGCTTTTATGCTTAGTGTATTATGCAGTATCATGGATTATAAAATGTAGATTAAGTTGCGATTGTCGCCAAACGTGAAATATTCATGAAAGTGATTGTATTTCAGGCACAATTAATTTTAATACTGATGGCGCCACTGTCGCAGCTCTCAAACCCTTTTTGTTTTTCATAATATGTTATTAAGTTTTATTGTATGTGATATCGAGATATTTTTTCAAAGACATCTATCGAAATAATTGCAATTTAACATCTACCAAGTGTAAATTGAAGAATTACTAGGTTTTAATATTACCAGAAGTATTTCTTAGATTAGAATTAAATTCAATTTAAGGTGGATCGATAAGCTCAGTGGTGCCCCCACAAGTAAATTTGTTGTCTTAAATACAAAACCAATGATTTTCATGAATATATTAGGATTCGCGTAAATCGCAAATAATGTAATGCATATGGTCAAAATTTACATTTAGATTTGAATGTCGATAGCTCGGTTATGCATGCGGCATAATTTATGCGAAAAGTGGCCATGTTTTGTGGAGACGCCACTGTGAGCTCATCGAACCGCCTTATTAAAATACAGAAGATTAAAATCTCGCAATATTTTTATTTAACTAAAATAAAACTATTGAGTTTAATATCACAACAACCTTTAATCTTAAAACAGTACCTCGGTCACACAATTAAAACCTAGTAATTCTTCAATTTACACTTGGTAGATGTTAAATTGCAATTATTTCGATAGATGTCTTTGAAAAAATATCTCGATATCACATACAATAAAACTTAATAACATATTATGAAAAACAAAAAGGGTTTGAGAGCTGCGACAGTGGCGCCATCAGTATTAAAATTAATTGTGCCTGAAATACAATCACTTTCATGAATATTTCACGTTTGGCGACAATCGCAACTTAATCTACATTTTATAATCCATGATACTGCATAATACACTAAGCATAAAAGCTATGTATTACAAATGTGCTAAAAGTGGAGAACTATTAAACTCAATTATCAACTAAACAAATTTGAAAACTGGAATTTCTACAACTTATCTAGATTATATTCAAACATCTAGTTATACATAAAGTACTTGTAAGCAATTATATTGCTTTTTCTAAGCTTAGTATTTAAGTAATAATAGCTTGAATAATAATAATAAAATAAGACAGAGGTCACAATTTAAAATCCATCTGACCTCCGCAACCCAGAAGGGAAACCAGACCCACCCAATCCTAGATTAGGTTACACACAACCTTTGAATTTCTTCGTGGGTATGTGCAGGTTTCCTCACGATGTTTTCCTTCACCGTAAAAGCGCCGAATAAACGTACATAATTATGAAATTCGAAAACCGAAAAACACATTGGTACGTGGTGGGATTCGAACCACGACCTCACAGCCTTTTAAATTAAACTATTAAACTATCTAGCTATGTTGTATAGAATTCTTAAATCATAATGCCAATATTACTCAAAAATATCTATTGATTATTAAATATAATGACTTCCTATTACTTTTACATAAATAGAGGTACCTATCTATCTCTAACTGAGGGTATCAGAAAAGTAATGCTGGTTTTGAAAACAGAAAACCTTTAAAATTAAATACATTCTGTTTTGTGATTTAATCCGTGTGTGATGTTTTATTATTTTAGTATATCTCATAGTCAAACGTAATAAAATAAAAATAGACGCAACTTAGGTAGTTGAGTATTTAAATAACGGTAGGCACAAACAAAATATTGCCTACGCAACTAACTTAAATACATTAATATCCTCTCAGTAAAATCTTGTTTCACACTGTCCTTGTTGTCAAAATTATTGAAAAAAACTCCATCTTCATGAACTCAATACTATGCTAAACCCGTTTTCTATAAAAATAAACATGCATGAGAGAGAGTTTATTTTATACCCCCAAAATACAGTCTTCATCTTGTGATTCGTTTCCTTCTGCCATAAATGCCATATATTCTTCTTCGATTTCCATCTCGTCTGAATTCAAATTGTCATCTAGTTCTGCTGTTTCCAGTGCCGTTTGATTTGGAGGTCTAATTGGGACCGGCAAGTCTGTTGCAACTTCTATTTCTGAAGACTTAGGAGATTCCAATGGAACAGGCAGATCTTTAGGAGTATTTGGGTCTGTTCGTGCTTCTGTTGTGTCTCCCACTGCTCTATCTTTCGGATCATTTATAGTATCCTGACTGTCAGAATTTGCATTTTTTTCTTGATTGGATGACTCGTTCATTTGTTTAAGTCGAGTAAACTTTTTAGCCAATGGCTCTTCGTCCGAAGAATCGTCTGATTCTATCAATCGTGTTGCTATTGATGGTTTACGAAGGATACTTGTTTTATTATTTGTTGCCATCTCATTCTCCGAACTTGACGAATCTACGAGGTACTCCTCTTCCATTGGCGCATCTGAATCTACTAAATCAATTTTGGCTTCTATTTTCTGTAATTTTTGCTTTCTGAAATGTTTTTTTATTTCAATTTGCCTGGTTTGAGTATTCATTACAATATGTTGCGCAACAAGTTTCCTTTTTAGTAAATTTGGTGGTTGAACTACTACTCTTTTAAATAGTTTAATTGGTTTGACTGTACCTTCTTTTGTAATATTTTTAGGAACTTCGTCTTCATCTGTAACGTTTTTAGGAATGATTTTTTTAGGAATATCGGCTTCGTCTGTCAAATCTATTACTCCTTTTGGCGCTACAGGAGGGCCTCGTAATACTTTGGAAAGGCAAGAAGTGTTAGGTTTAACATTTTTCTTGATACAAACATTTATGGGTGCAATGACCCCCGTATTGAGATCCAGTTTATAAAACAATCCGTTATTTTCGCAAGCATATTTAAGCTCAGTAAGTGAAGTTATAGGAGAGAGCTCAGGCAAATTAATAGTGTTACTAGTCTCTACTGGACCACTTGTAGAAACAACTTTCATAGCAGGATTTTCAATATCTTCTCCAGCAGACATCACTTGTATAGCAGGAGTTACAATATTACCGCCAGCAGCAATAGCCTGTATAGCAGGAGTTACAATATTTCCTCCAGCAGCTATTGCTTGTATTGTAGGAGTAACAATATTTTCTACGGCAGGTATTGCTTGTATAGCAGGAGTTATTGTATGTGATATCGAGATATTTTTTCAAAGACATCTATCGAAATAATTGCAATTTAACATCTACCAAGTGTAAATTGAAGAATTACTAGGTTTTAATTGTGTGACCGAGGTACTGTTTTAAGATTAAAGGTTGTTGTGATATTAAACTCAATAGTTTTATTTTAGTTAAATAAAAATATTGCGAGATTTTAATCTTCTGTATTTTAATAAGGCGGTTCGATGAGCTCACAGTGGCGTCTCCACAAAACATGGCCACTTTTCGCATAAATTATGCCGCATGCATAACCGAGCTATCGACATTCAAATCTAAATGTAAATTTTGACCATATGCATTACATTATTTGCGATTTACGCGAATCCTAATATATTCATGAAAATCATTGGTTTTGTATTTAAGACAACAAATTTACTTGTGGGGGCACCACTGAGCTTATCGATCCACCTTAAATTGAATTTAATTCTAATCTAAGAAATACTTCTGGTAATATTAAAACCATTTTAATAATCAATTTCATCATTATCAAGTCATATCGTCATCTGATTAATTTATAGCGAAAAATTGAGTCAAATAACTTTCTTGTAAAGATTTTCGTGTAATTCTGGGAATCCAAATAATAATCCTTGTATATGTGATTCCCACTAAAAAGGAAAAACATTGGCCTTGATTCGAACGCGTACACAACTTGACTATTATTAAGTCCATCAAAAGACAGGAACAAAATAAGTCCATCTGCCGTCTCTTTCATGATAGAAAGTTACAGAAATGGACTTATTTTAGTTAAGTTGTGTACGCGTTAAAATCAAGGCCATCAGTGGTACCGATTCGTAGTTGCTAAAATCACGACTTATGAGGAGTATTTAAATTGATCTTTCCATACAAAAGGCGATAACGGTTCCCACCCAGTAAACATAGTCCGATTCCTGTATTTTTTGGAAATGATGTAGATATACTTAAAAACTAGGTTTGTACGTTTTAATTTATTAGAAATATTACAGTTATAAAAAGATATGACCTCTTTTTCATTCCCATACAAATAATATGGAGTTCATATTTTTTTATAACTGTAATATTTCTAAAAACCAAAAACGTACAAACCTAGTTTTTAAGGCTCGTATTTATAAAGCGATCTCAAGTGTGAGAGCAATATTAAGTTTGGATTTGACAGGTCGTTTAGTACTGAAGTGACATTTCTGATACGAACTCAAACTCGGTGTCACTCTTGAGAGCTGATTATAAATACGGGCCTATACATATATCGACATCATTTCCAAAAATTATAGGAATCGGACATTGTTTACTGGGTGGGAACCGTTATCGCCTTTTGTATGGAGAGCTAATATAAGTTCATAAGTTACCTGTCACTGTCACCAACATGAGAGAACAGAACAGGACGGCAATCATTTTAGTTGAGATTTAGTTAAGTCGGGATGGTTACGAATCGGGCCCATTTACGGCATACGAGTCCAAATATGACCATATTTTTTTTTATCAGTTATTTTCACTCAGTAAAGGTAACCAAACAAATATAAATTATCAAAAATGGGTCATATTTGGACTCGTATGCGTTAATGGTTTAAATTCATTTTTCGCTAATATTTACAAATCCTACTTCATTCATAGTCATTTAATAAATAAAATTGAAATAAATAACACTAGATAAATTGTACTACTTAAAATACATACATACATAAAATCACGCCTTTATTCCTAATGGGGTAGGCAGAGCGAAAACGACCTACACATAGGACTTTCCGCCACATCTGACAAGTTTTTAGGGTTTTTATTATAGATGATTAAGTATATTTCTATAGTGACAGGTTCTCGAATCCCATAGCTGGTTTTTACAGCATGCCCGGGAGGAGATGTAGCTGGCACATTCTATGTTTTTTTATCACTCCCAGACCAGCATGGAAGGAGTTAAAACATTAAATTAGATTTACAGTTTGCGTCCGTTGATTCTCGTAAGTTTAGTTCTGTGGATTTTGTCGAAGAATAGCAGACCGGCTGCCTTTTCTATCGTCTCTGGCGGAACCTGCAAATAAAAGCATACACAATGAGAAGCGTCCATAAGAAAATAATTCTTTACGAGATAATTCAGTTGGAACATAATAAGAGTTTTGAAAATAACTTTTCTCCCATTTGCACGGAAATTGCTTTTTCCTCAGCTGCGCTTCGGGCCTCAAACTACACCCTCGTAGGAATCGGTCATGTTCTCCCCTCGATAAACAAGGTACTATTATACTACACCCATTCGGAAAGTATATTAGTTCTTACTTGAAAAAAGGGAAGAAAGTACGTAAATCCAAGCGAACGAATATGCGGGCGGGAAAAATATATGGGATTTACTTTCTCCCCTAGGGGAGAAAGTATTTTCTCCCCTCCTTTATTTTTTTTAAAATTCATAATTAAAAACTAGAAACAGGCGGATGTCAAAACACAAAAAGTTTGTATCTCGAAGCCCACAAAATGATACTGGCCACTTACATTTTTTGGCAGTATGTGCTTAGCTTCATTTGCCTCCTTTATATTTTTAAGTAAAAAATATGGTAAAATCAACATGTCCGCGCGAATTCTTGTTCGTTCTTTGATTTATTTGACTTATTCAATGTAAATAAGGTTTTTAGTGTTTTCGATGTAATGTGTAATTGTATTTATTATGTGTTTTGTTTGTTTGTGTTCTGTTCGAATGGATGATGACACTTCAAATGTCTTAAAAATATCTTCTCATGTAAGTGATATCATTCTTTATTTTACAAGGATTTTTAATTATATTTTCCTCATAGGTGTAGTATAAAGCACTATGTATAACTCGGAAGAAAATGCGATTCCCAACTCGTGTGTATTGAGGCCCTCAGCTACGCTTCGGGCCTCAAACTACACCCTCGTGGGAATCGGTCATGTTCTCCACTCGTTAAACAATGTACTATTTCTATTGTATTCTATTCTTACCATGAATGAGGAGACAGGTGTCTCATCAGGTATCTTCTGGTTAGGCATCACATACGCCTCCATGTCCAATGTACCGTCAGCTGACTCCCCTACCACCACTTTGTAGAAATGTGTAGGAACTGCTACGCTGTTCGCGCCTAGTACTTGGTATCTCACGTAAGATTTGCCATCGGCTTCCCTTCTGGAATTGGTCAGGAAACATGGTATAAATACAACATCATCATAATTTAAGAGCTTTGCTCTTGTCGGTGGAGTAATCGCCAGCTTTCCCTGGATTCAGCCTTCTCTTTAACTTCTCTATACGACGTGACCCCAATCTTTTCTTTGATTTGGTCTATATAGGCTCTTCTAGGTCGACCTCTTCCTCTTTTCCCTTCAATCTTTCCTTCTAATATTGTTTTTTAAATACAGGTTAATTTAATTGCGTGCCGTAGCTTAGGGGGTGTTTAAGTAAAAATATTTAAAAAAATAAAACGGTCAAGTGCGAGTCGGACTCGCTCACCGAGGCTTCCGTACCAACTTAGGGGTATTTAAAGCGAATATAGAACCCTCCCTTGAGCACCCAGACTTTTTTGACCCAAAAATATCAACTGGACTAAAGGTATCGAACGGATCTTGATGAAATTTGGCATGGTGATAGATAGTAACCTGGAGACGGACATAGGCTACTTTTTACCTTGGGAAAATATCTTATTCCCGTGGGAATCTACATACAATAATACTTTAGCGATGTCAAACCTGCTAACACAGAACACCAAGACTACCGAACCGATTTTGATGAGACTTTTTTTTATTTAACTAAGTGTGACCTAAACAAAAATAAGGATACATAAAATCACGCCACCGTACTTAGGGGGTAGGCAGTAGACAGGGAACTGAATTTAGTTAGTGTTTTTAACCAATTTTGATGGGACTTTTTTTATTCAACCGAGTGTTACCAAGACACAACATAAGAATACGTATATAATCACGCCACCATTCTGGGGGTAGGCAGTAGGCAGGTAACTAAATTTAGTTAGTGTTTTTTAACCGATCAAAATCGGATTGATACCTTTTTTATTCAACTCAGAGATACTACTGGACTCAGACTTACGGTGGACTTACGATATCGTCACGCTACCTAACTTAGGGGGTAGGCAGGGAGCTAAGAAATTGTGTGTTTTAGAACCGATTTTGATGGAACCTTTTTTATTTAATTCAGTGTACCTGAACTAAACTTATAGGTAGAAAACATTTCATTACGCTTCTTTACTTGGGAGATAAGGCAGGAAATTGAATTTATTGACATCACGCTATGTTGTTAAAAAGTTGGGCAACAATTTAATTTATATTTTATTAGATAATATAATCAGAGATTTTTTTGAGGGCACTGGGGCGACTGAAGTTTCAGGGTGGACGGGAGTGACGGGAGGAAAGGGGGACAGAAGAGACTGGAGCGAGTCATGGACGGGAGGAATGGATGAGACTGGACAGACATGAAGACTGTCTAGGGACTCGAGTAACGTGTAAAATAGGAGGGACGTGTGGTACGTGAAGGACAAGGGAGAGGATTTGACCCTACTTTCACCACCACCAGTGCTATCGTCAAGGGCACCGTGGTTCTGTATTGCAATAGTAATATGCTGGGACCAGATCTACAAGAGGGGCTGTGGGACGGGTGATAATCAAGTCGCTGGTAACATCTAGTATTTTATAAAGAAAGTATTTTCTGTTACCTTGGTAAGTACAGAGGTCCTGTACAGATGTACACATTGTCATAAACTTTGGTTAGTTTTCTAACATGTTTCTCTAGTCTGTTCCACGCGTCTCTGTTGAAGCCTTGGCCCACCTGAAATTATCAAGATTTTTCATTTTAAAAAAGGCTAGCTTTCGAGACTGCAATATTTTACATTAGTACAAAAATTAGTAGGATAAAATAGACAGTTATTTTACTGGCCTGGTCATTTATAGATTTAGTATTCTATGATAATTAATGCCTATGTACGTACTTGCAGCTAAATCAGATTCGACAGTTCACGGAAATGAGGGGAAAATAATACTTAGGTAATACTACTTTCAATTAGAACATCCTTTTCAAAAAATATATTCTTTCTTATTTGCATTGTATTAATTGAGGAAGGCTTACATAAATGCTTCTTTAAGAGTAATGTACCTGTGGGGCCATATTGGTGAGGAAGAAAGTCTGGTCTACATGTTTCTGTGAGAGCCGATGGTTGCCTGCGGCTGCCATGTGGCCGCGGTCGAAGCCTGAGCCTTTGTAGTCTGAGTTCTGAGATCTGTAATTAGGAAGCTACATAAAAAAGGGATTAAGCCCTAAAAGGGAATGAGCTTGTTCTTCAGTAAATTATTTGTTTAGTACATACATACATACAAACTATCACGCCTTTATCCCTAATGGGGTAGGCAGAGCGAAAACGACCTAAACAAAGGTCATTATTATTATTATTTGTAGGTATACTTTTCAGTATCACGGGTCCACAGGGACTCGGTCCTTTGAAGCATACGTGGGGCCGAAGCCAACAGCGCAGAGGCCTTTTTATACCAAATAATGTATTGTGATGTGTACATCACGCGGATACTCGCTCTGCCTGCACTATAGAAATACAACCAGAGCCAGCACCCGCATGATGCAAGGTCTATTGAATGGAAGGATAACTAGGTCAATGGGGATGGATTTAGCTGGACCGGTTGCTGGGATATTGATTGAGACAACGGGACGCCTGCCAAATCAAATGTCTCAATCTTGATAATCTTGACAGACGGTGACTCGCCTCCCGCTAGATGGGCCTCCACTACTTGGCAGAAAATGCCGGGACGCAACATTGGCGCGGGCGGCTAGGGGTGTCGAGAGGTGTACACCGCATTCTGCACAGTGATGCGGCATATGCAACTGTACCAACTCGCGACTTACGTGGTGGCGCTACTCACCAACAGCTTGCCAAAGCTGCCCTGCGGGTTATTATTATTATTATTATCCTTGAGCAGGCAGGCAGTCGATATACAACTGATAATGCCTGTATCCAGTTAACTAGTGTGCTTTCTTTTTCTTTATTTCTATTGCATGTTTGTCTAGTTTGTTCTTAAATATGTTGACATTTGGAGCTGAGACTACTTCTTCGGGCAGTTTATTCCATGCGTTGACGACTCTTTTAGCAAAGAAGTGTCTGTGAGGATTGTTGTAGGAGAGACAGGATTCTAGTTTTAAGTGGTGACCTTTCCGACGGGTATTATTGTCCTTTCTGAACATAGTCTGGAAATCTTTCAGATTGTAGTGGCCATTTAAAATTTTATAAGTTTCTATAAGGTCTCCACGCTCTCGTCGCTCTTTAAGGGTGCATAACTTCAGTGCTTCAAGTCTTTCATCATATGGTAGTCTCTTTAGCTGTCTCGGTATTTTGGTGAAGCTGCGCTGTACTTTTTCCAAGAATTCAATGTCCTTGACAAAATACGGGCTCCAAGCCTGAAAAGCATACTCCAGTATTGGTCTTATGTATATTCAGCATCATGTCAGGAGTAAGGATTCCAAAGGCTTTACGGATAAGGTATATAAAGCTTTTTGCTCTCTTTGTGATTGTGCAAATGTGATCTTCCCACTTAAGGTTATCCGTGATAATAACACCCAAGCCAGTTTGCTCTTTGACTGCTCGCAGTTCTACTCCATTCAGCTTATATTTAAGTGTGGGTTTCTGTCATTTCACCACATCTGACAAGTTTTGAGGGTTGTTTAAGATAGAATTGTAATATTTGTTTAGTTTATATTATTATTATCATAAAAAAATGCTGACCAAAATTTTGGGTGAGAACATGCCACCTGTTGCACCTACCCATTGCATGAAACAGAACAAATATTTTTTTTTTTAGTCAGTGGTGGGAAAAGAGATGACACCAGAGGCACATAAATAAATATTTGTTGCTATAAAAATAGTAAATGTGACTCTCTGACCAAATATTTACAATAATAATTGTTTGAATTTCTTTTTTTCTTTCTTCATACCTGTCTTATATTTCATTTATTTAACAAAGGTACTACAAACCTGAAGAAGGGATGTATACTCTCATCAGGTTTGAAATCACATTTACTTCTGTCAACAGCATCATTTTTGGCCACATGCTCTTTAGTTATGTGCTCGAACACCCAATGAGGAACTCTGTTGCGACGGTCGTAGGATAGTACAAAGTCGTCATAGGAACGAACCTGGTCTAAGCTTGGGAATCCATGTTTCATTATTTGTGATATCTGAAAATACAGATTGAATATCTTCTTTAGCAAACTATGAAGAAGTGCATTTTTTTCAATTTCCTTGTCTGCTTTGCATAGAAATAAAGTAATTGTTATATGCATTTATATGAACAATTTATCACAGTGATAGAGATATCAAAAAGGCAAGATTTAATAATTAAACACTACAGAAAAATCTGATCATATGCTGGCGTAAGAAACAAATATAAATATATTTGTGCAAATACCTAAATTCTATTCTTATTCGTAACCACCAGATGGTAACTTACTTTTACATAATAGCCACATTACCACACTAAACAACTGGGCTAATTTTATTAGACATTACTTAAGGCCCGTATTTATAATCAGCTCTCAAGAGTGACAGCGAGTTTGAGTTCGTATCAGAAATGTCATTTCAGTACGAAACGGGCTGTCAAATCCATACTTTCTCAATCTTGAGATTGCTTTTTAAATACGAGCCTTAATTTAACTTGTCAAGAACTTTTCATCAAGTTAAACTTACTCTGTCTTTAGTATTACCACTGTCTATATAAGGAGTTGCCGCGGACACAGTAGCAAATATAGGAAGAGCAGGAAGACTCTTGATAACCTTCCCGTTGACTACAAAGCTTTCTTCATCAGATCCACGACTTGATTGACTGTATATACCAGCGTAGTAGCCAGTAAACCCCACCGCACTTAACTGCATTAGATTTATTAGTCTTTTTTGGAACATATTTAGTTTTTGCACTCGGCTACGCAAGTATAATAACAATGGATTTATCAATAATAAAATAAATAAAGAAATCATAGAAATAGGTTATCAAAGGTTATCAAACATCTTTTTTTTTTTTACAATTTTCCCATTTGGGAAGGCGAAGAGCGTGAGCCCATGCAGCCTAGTCTTCAGAGTGTATTTTCTTTTGTATTCTTATAACTAATCTAACCTACGCTAACCTAAAAGTCATTGGAATGCGCCGGTGATTCACATTTCAATGCTCAACAGACTTTTGCGCGGAGATAACAATCCGAATCGTACGGTAGCGCCTTCCTTTGCTTCTTACTCCCGCCATATTGATCCTCGTCAGCAGATCATTATGTTAAATCCACCACATTAAATACAAGAAACACTGCAAGGAACTAATTTAGAAGAGCGAGGAACAAAGTCCGTCAGATTTTTCATGCCCCCCGCGCAAAACCCCAACCTAACCTAACCTAACCTAGAACTCATTAGATCGCGAGTGGCCGCCATCTAATGCTCTCTGATGATTTACGCGGAAGTGTCGAGTCGAACCATATAGGATTTCTGTACTATATTTCTTTCTTTCACCACATTGTCTTTCACTACCGGCACATTATTATGCTAATCCCACTACACTAACACAATAATAACCGCGAAAAACTAAATTAGAAAGCCAGAAATTCAGTCCATACGTGTGATTCGTTACGGTTCCCGCGCAAAAATTCTTATCATACATCTCGTCTCGTCCCTACTGCCCTCTACAGATAAGACATTTTTTTTTTTTTTCCCATTTTGTGATTGAGACAGGCTAAAGCTTTTCGCCATACCGCCTATTCATACGTTCAAATATTTCTGTCGTAGTCTTTTAAAATGAACTTCTTTCGTATTAGTCAAATCATAGAAATTATTTCTGTCGTAATCTTTTTAATGTACTTCACAGATAAGACAAATGAGAGTGAAAGCAGGGTTGTTGTCCAACTTAGCAATTATGACACAGGCCTGTCAAAATTATGGTATCGCAGCAAAAATTAGGGTACGGTTTGATTTTCAGTAAAATAAGTAAAAAAATTGAAATTAAGTTTGTCATAAAAAATCTTCTCCGTACCTATTATACCTTGATTCTACCCCTTTTATTCTACCGGATGCTCACCTCACCGCAAGAAGAAAACAAGATAAGTTAAACCTACAATGGCCTATATCCAAGAGAATATAATCACTAATATGCATCAAAAACAAGAACAAAACGTAATATCTGTTCCATTTCACGACAAATTGTGTGGCCAAACTAATGTTTGTATGGTAATTAATGGTAAATGCAAAATTATGGTACTTTTGCGTACCATAATGAAGTTCTAGGGTACAGAGTACGAGGACCTGAATTATGGTACATATACCCTAATTATGGTACATACAGCACCACTGCCCTCTACAGATAAAGTGCCGTCACGCTACCGGATTGCCTAAAGCTAAAGCAGCGATTACATTACCCGGCCGATCGGGCCCGATTTGTTATACATTGCTGCTTAGCTTCAGTAGTTTTTCAAGTAAGACTCGTGCACAAGCAATGTAATGTCAAAACGGGCCCGATCGGCAGGGAAGTGTAATCGCTGCTTAAGTACCTACTGTGCTAAGTAATTGTTTGCTGTAATTATTGCTAATTTGCTGTAAAATTGTGCTCAAATATTCGCTGTTTTGCTGTAGACCAGAAGTGAACTATTTTTAGTTTTTTGATTCCATTCGTAATCGTAGTAAGCGTTATTATTTTTTTTATATAGACCAAACCTTTGTAATTAGTATAGATAAGTGTGATTAGTAAATTTTGTGAAGCTGCCGTTATGTTGAATAAAAGAATATGAATCTATTTTGTGGTGTTTTATTATACAACGTGTAACATAAAGGGTATATGCATCGTGAAATGTGTGAATCTACCCATGAAACTGAACAACTTTCCCTAAGGAACATAGGTCAAAAAACGCAAAAAAAAAATTGACCTTCTATACAAAACGCATCAGCTGATAGCGCACTTAGTATGGGAAGTCAAATTTTTTTCTTCGTATTTCGACCTATGTTCCTTAGGGAAAGTTGTTCAGTTTCATGGGTAGATTCACACATTTCACGATGCATATACCCTTTATGTTACATGTTGTATAAGTAATCTTACACATCTAATCTGTATTCGTATCAATAGTTTATACTTGCGATTGTCGGCGCTTGGTGAAACTTCATTGTATGATGTTTTGTATTGTAAACTCACTTGTAGGTACTTGTTTCACAATTTTTATTTTGAAACTTCTTCTTCTTCTTTGAACCCAACTAGTTTCGCTTACCTACATAAGCATCTTCATCTTCTTTGTGTGTTTGCTAATGTACCCCTGAAGATGCTTACTACTGCTGAAACTAGTTGGGTTCAAAATAAAAAATGTGAAACAAGTAGGTACAAGTGAGTTTACAATAAATAATACAAATAGGTACAAATCACTTTATTTCCACACAAATAAATATTACAAAAATGGACACACACACACACACACAATAATCACGCCTTTATCTCTAATGGGGTAGGCAGAGCGTAAACGACGTAAACAAAGGTCGTTCCGCCACGTCTGAAAAGTTTTGAGGGTTATTCCAGATAGATCTGTTCTGTATATTGCTATAGTGACAGGTTGTCAGCCCATTGCCTAAATTACAATACTGAAACCCTCGGATCCCTTAGCTGATTTTTACAGCATGCCCGGGAGGAGATGCAGCTGGCACATTCTATGTTTTTCTATCTCTCCCAGTCCAGCATGGAATTATCTCCCAGTCCAGCATGGAAGTAAAAATTCAAAAAAATTCAAAATTTGTTTATTTGCTTTAAATAGGGTTTTTACAAAGGTGTTACAAGTTTTATACATATTTTTGTTACTTTAGGCCTATTTAGCTATAGTCTATAGCATACAAAATTACACACATTTTTATATTAGTATTTAATTCATGCATCGATTAAGTTATTATATTACCTGTCAGTTAGATACTGCGTCTAATGAATTTTTACAATCGAGGAACTCTCTTATTGAGTAAAACAATGTTATCATTAGCCACTTATGCAATGACTTCTTAAACCTATTTAGCGGTAGTATTTTAATATCGTCAGGTATTTTGTTAAAAATGCTAATGCACATCGCATAACAGTTCCTTTGGAAACGTTTTGTTTTAGGAACTGTTTCCAAAACAAGTCTGTTAGGGTTTCTAAGAGGCCTGTTTGCAAAGTCGCCGATCTCTGTAAAAATTGATGGATTTTGCTTCACAAATATACCCACTTCCAATATATAGAGACAGGGAAGAGGTAGAATATTTAGCTGACGAAAGTAGGGTTTACATGACACATCTGGCGCTATGTTGCAGATTGCACGGACGCGTCTTTTTTGTGCAATAAATACGGTTTTTATTTCCGTACCATTTCCCCAAATAAGCAGCATGTATTTTAAAATAGACTGAACATAGGCAAAATAAGTACACATAAGTAAAATGGACACAATCACATAAAATTAACAAACTGATAGACTCAGACAATACAAACATCATTTTGGGGGTAACTTTGCCGTACGCCCCGTATAGTTGATCCTTATACCATATGAAAGAGGAGTAAATCCTGCGTTCAAAAATAATAATAATACTTAACATAAGAAAAATAGTTTTCCGATTTTTGATTGCGCACAAGGTAACACACACGGGAAAACTCATTTAACGCGGGAGAAACCGCGGGCGGAAAGCTAGTAGTAGGTACCTATATGGATAGATTACTTATCTATTATTTACTAATTATCTATAATTTATTTATTTATAATGTCAAATTGTCATGATAAATATCATGAAATAATCAAAATTATTTTCCAGGCCAAAAATCCCGAGCATGGCTTGCAGGATTAGTAGGAAAAAAATATGATACACCATGGCCATCATATATCCATCCCCAACTTACACCCCACTGTTGATAAGCATAATCGTAGTAGGCGCCCACAGATATGTTTGCCATTACATTGATCCAATCAATGTAGTAGCGGATATCGGTGAACACTAGTACTCTATCATCGTTGTAGCGAATCTCAAAAGCACCTACCGCAAATAATTTGTCATTGACGACGAGTGAAGCGCCATTCGATACTCCACCCAGTGGCTGTGGCTGTCGATTGTACATGCAAATATGCTTTCCCCAATACTTAGGCAAGTATTTTTCACAATTGACGACGGTTCTCTGATCCAAATCGTAATAACCAATTTCGAAATTGCCTTCAATATACTCGTTGTTTTCAGTAAGGAGGCCAGCGATAAATATGTTGCTGGTAGAGATGGTGTCCCGTTTGCCGGTTAGAAACATCTTCGTGGCGTATAGATATCTTGTTAAAGGTATGGAATATATGTACATCTGTCACCAAGAAAGTGATATTAATAAACGGGGAATTTTAAATTGCACCTCTATTTAAAATTTAAGCAAACAAAATTTCTCTACTAAATAACCTACTGCTTATCAAATAAATGACTGTACTACAAATTAACTACTTGATTACCTAAACATGTTCTACTAAAAAATGTAAAAAATTGATCAAAATCAGATGACTTTTTAAATCTAATTTCCACCAAAAATCTATCTCAAACCACAGATATACGCATTTTAAAACAAAATAACTCATTGTAAAACATAAATATTACAACGGAATTTCCAAAATAATTTTCTAAGCACAATTTTTGAGGTTACACATACTTCAATGCTTGACGCCAGGTTAGGTTAGACTAGTGACCACAGCGCACGTAGCGGCTGGCGATGTGCCAGAGCCAAAATACTTAGATGTGGAAGAAAACTATAATGTTTCTTTTTTTATGACTAAGTATGTCATTTTCATTTTTAATTTCGCTAATTGAGTTTAATTTTTAAAATTTTCTTTGCAATTATAAGTAATATTATTTCTTATTAAGTACCTATACCAGGTGTAAGGGACAGCGTCCCGCAAACTGATAGGGGTTGCTCAGTCAACGATACTAAACACATATCACCAGGATTTTTTTTCAGGAAATGAAAAAAAAAATTTGCTTTTCCATACAAATTGTCTGATCGATGTGGTCATATTGTATGAAAAAGCAATTTTTTTTTCATTTCCTGAAACAAATTTCTGGTGGTAGTTGTTCAGTTTCATTGACTGAGCAACCCCTATAAGTTTGCGGGACGCTGTCCCTTACACCCCGTATAACTTGATCTCAATTAACGTAAGATTACATCTAGTTATAACTAAAATAGGTAGAACAACTAAATTTTCATACTGTTGTATTTCTAAGAATGATGTGTACACCTATAATTGTCTTTTAAATTAGTTATTTTAAGTTATGATATAAGCCTAATGTAATGTTTAATTTAAAAGATGTTGGTGTTCCTATTAACAATAAAATAAAAATAAATAAATAAAATCTATACAACATGTAACAGAAAGGGTATATGCATCGAGAAATGTGTGAATCTACCCATGAAACTGAACAACTTTCCCAAAGGAACATAGGTCGAAAAACGAAAAATAAATTTTGACCTTCCATACAAAATACATCAGCTGATAGCACATTTAGTATGGGGAGGTAAAAATTTTTTTTCGTATTTCGAATTATGTTTCTTAGGGAAAGTTGTTCAGTTTCGTGGGTAGATTCACACATTTCACGATGCATATACCCTTTATGTTACACGTTGTATACATATAATAAAACTGTAAAGTAGGTGAATTCTGTACATTGAATATTTAAAAAAAAAATGCATTGAGGGGGCTTCTTACACGTAATAGATCCCAAAAATATTTTTTTTGATTTTTTTGTCTGTCTGTCTGTCTGTCTGTCTTTCTGTCTGTTTGTCCGGGCTAATCTCAGAATCTACTGGACCGATTTTGATGGGATTTTTTTTATTTGACTCAGTATGACCTAGAGAGTAAACTAGGATATAAATAATCACGCCGATCGACTTAGGGGGTAGGCAGGCAATTGAATCTCAGAAATTACTGGACGGATTTTGATGGAACTTTTTTCATTTAACTGAGTTTTTCTTGGACAGTAAACAAGGATATAAATAATCACGCCAATAGACTTAGGGGGTAGGCAGGAAATTAAATCTCAGAAACTACTGGACTGATTTTGATGGGACTTTTTTTATCTGACAGAGTTTTACCTGGACAGTAAACAAGGATATAAATAATCACGCGAAATGACTTAGGGGGTAGGCAGGAAATTAAATCTCAGAAACTACTGGACTGATTTTGATGGGACTTTTTTCATCTGACAGAGTTTTACCTGGACAGTAAACAAGGATATAAATAATCACGAAATGACTTAGGGGGTAGACAGGAAATTGAATTTCAATTGTTTTTTAACCGATTTTGATAGATTTTTTTTCGGGGTTTTCTTTGCGGTTTGGTTATTTGTTGCTTTGTAGTTGTTTTTAAAGTAGGTAAGTTATTTTATTGTAAGTAGCAATGCCTGGAAAACGACAAAATCTCACAAAAATCAGTAAAGAATGCTTAGATTCTCACTGGATGTAGAACGGGTAAAACTGTTTTTATACTAAGAATTCCACTCATTTCCAACAATTTCCCGTTCTAATTTAAGCGCACACAGTTTCCTAAAAACCTCTGCTTAGCAATGACCATCAACAAATCCCAAGGTCAAACTCTTAAGGCTGCTGGGGTGGATCAAAGATCCAAATGCTTTTGCTTCGGCCAGTTGTATGTTGCATGTTCACATCAAGCGTGAGTAGCGCTGAGCAATTGTTTGTTTTAGCTACAGCGGGCAAGATAGAGAAATTCTGTGATTTAAAAACTTATTTATTACTTTCGCATACTTCAATGCGAACGAAGTCGCGGGCACCAGCTAGTAGAAAATATAGGGCAAAAAATAGGTTCGTTAGGTACAGCCTAACCTAACCCCCGATAGGTTAGACTAGTGACCACAACGCATAAGCATAAGCCGAGCGAGCGCAGCGAGCGTGCCGCGGCAGCGGCCGGCGATGTGCCAGAACCGACATAGAAATGGAAGAAAATACAGGGTAAAAAATAGGTTCGTTAGCTACTACAGCCTAACCTACGCACGAGCCGAGCGAATGAAACGTAATAAAATAACTAATGTTCTTAAATGTTTAACAGGTGATGGATACCACAAAAATAGGTTAAAATATTTTGTTGCACTTAGAGAATTATTAGATTTACTTTTAGTTAACAGAGTCATTTAGTAAAACAATTTAGCTTTGAAGATCAATTAGTAGAACATATTTTAATTATTTGATGAGCAAATTTAGTGTGCAATTCAGTATTTTCGGTGGCAATTTCGAATATTTTGATATAAAAAAGGGGATATACTGTTGAAGGGTTAAATAGGTACTTAATGCTTTTTGTACACATTTTCATCCCCTTTTTCATCCCTTTGTAGGCTGTGTGTTGATATTATATCAGTCAGTCAATCAGTCAGTCAGTTTTTTATACATTGTTCTTGGTGTAATTTATTAGGAACATACAATGTTAATTTAATTGCGTGAAAAATATAAAAAAAATCCAACGCAATAAATAAAAAAGTTAATAATCATTATTTATTATGATTTCAAAAGCTGCATCTAGCTCTCCGGCTATAACCGAGCCTGCGCGAGTCTCTCTCATTGGTCGATATGATAGCGACTTGCGCTGCGCGCCGCGGCGCGCGTGATTGATTATAGCCGGACGGCCAGCCGCAACTCTGGGAATCATTATGAATAACTACCGATTATTATTATTTTCATTTAGATTTGGATTTTTATTTTTATTTTTTATGGGCTCCTTTTACGTTACTGAAACACCCCCTAAGCTATGGCACGCAATTAAATTAACACCCTGTATTAGATTACTTAGATTAGATGATAAGAAATATCGAAAAGAAAAATGAAGTAGTGTAACCTGATCTCGAGAGTGCAAGAGCACGAGGTCATGGCGCGTAGTGAAGCGCCCGCGCGGCCCGATCTGGTGCTCCGGATTGCTACTGCGCGGCAGCAGCCGGCGGTACCTCCACACGCGGTACCTGCACCACAACAAACAATATCATGATCTAACGCTCCGGGTCAATTCATGATCTGGAGGTCGACACCTCGGCGGGTTTGGCTTGGCACTGTAAGGCTGCGTGTCCGTGATGTCCACGGCGGCGGGTTGTAGTGGCTAACCACGAAATATAATACTGCGCATAAAGCCTAAGAAAAAAACTGAAATATTCCTCTATAGGTACTCTGTTCATTATTAAAATAGTAGACTTTATTACGTGGGAGCAAAACAATATTTTTAAGGCGAGGCCGCTTTTTTGAATCTAGAGCGAAGTGAGGGATTCTAAAGTAGAATCCTGAACGTAGCGAGGGAATCAAAGTACGTCGCCCGAGCCAAAAATATTTTTGCTCCTGAGTGATACACTCTACTTTTCATCTCCATCTATGAGAAAAAAAGGAAACTAACACTTGTAGCTGTAAATATTATAGAATAAGAATGTTATAGGTACTTTCACTGCTAGATGAATTATTTAATAATTCGTAAAAAGAGTCGAAAAGATGGGCTCCCTATATACCTAACCCTGCTGCCTACGTGCCGAGTCGTGGGTAACTCGTGAGCGACTGAATT
Organism: Scrobipalpa atriplicella; assembly: GCA_029255725.1. Classification (NCBI taxonomy): domain Eukaryota; kingdom Metazoa; phylum Arthropoda; class Insecta; order Lepidoptera; family Gelechiidae; genus Scrobipalpa; species Scrobipalpa atriplicella. The sequence continues at coordinate 37,407 of JARACY010001369.1, read as the reverse complement.
AAATGAACTAACTCCTTTCATAAATCGAATCGGCTCCTTAGTTCACCACTTCTTTCATTAGTTCATCGGCTCATTTAGTTCTTCGAGACTCTCGGCTCTCGGCTCACAGAGCCGACCACCGCAGCTCGCAGCTCAGTGCAACAACGAAAGAAACAGTAATATTACGGTAATAGTAGGGGTGAGTGAGAGCGTTAACTTTTCAGAATCTGGTCGTTTGAAGATTGATTTGATTTGCAACAACAACAAAAACAAAACGGCTCTTTTTTCAGTTCATAGACTCATTTAGTTCTCGATCTCGACCACTTCCGGGGCGCGTTCTCGCTTAACATAGCACGATTGTCTATGGTTACCGCGCCATTCTCGACTTTCACAAAGAGTTTCGCCATTAGTTACTCTGCCTAGGACAACCGCACGAACGCACCCCCGGACACCTCACAAACTCGTTGGGACTACTGAACGAAATGAACTAAAACGCTAACGAACGAGCCGCAAGTTTACGAGCTGACGGTCATACTTGAGTACTGAACTAAATGAACTACTGAACTAAAAGACTGATATAGTTCAGTAGTCCCAAAGATTCGAATCGCTCTCGTTCTCTTAGTTAGGTGAACGATAATTCCCACTACTCTGCCGTAGTTCGTGCATTTTCAATGTCGCGCAGTCTAACCAGCCAGTGTTTATTCATACCATAATTTAAATTCGACATCTAACTATTTTGTTTTCGTTCCGCGTCATGCCAAATCAAGAAAAAAAATAAAGAAATTCCAAATTCAAAAACTTTTATACTACACCTATTCGGAAAGTATATTAGTTCTTACTTGAAAAAAGGGAAGAAAGTAAGTACGTAAATCCAAGCGAACGAATATGCGGGCGGCAAAAATATATGGGATTTACTTTCTCCCCTAGAAAGAAAACAAAATACCTAGGGAGAAAATACTTTCTCCCCTCCTTTATTTTTTTTTAAATTCACAATTCAAAACTAGAAACAGATGGATGCCAAAAAACTAAAAGTTTGTATCTCGGAGCCCACAAAAATGATACCGGCCACTTAATTTTTTTGGCAGTATGTGCCTATGTGCTTTACTTTATTTGCCTCTTTTATATTTTTAAGTAAAAAATATGGCAAAATCAACATGTCCGCGCGAATTCTTTTTCGTTCTTTGATTTATTTGACTTATTTAATGTAAATAAAGTGTTTAGTGTTTTCGATGTAATGTGTAACTGTATTAATATGTGTTTTGTTTGTTTGTTCTGTTCGAATGGATGATGACACTTCAAATGTTCTTAAGATACCTTCTCATGTAAGTGATATCGTTCTTTATCTTACAAGTATTTTTAAATATATTTTCCTCACAGGTAAAGCACTATGTATAACTCGGAAGAAAATGCGATTCCCAACTCGTGTGTATTGAGGCCTCGTAGGAATCGGTCATGTTCTCCCCTCGATAAACAATGTACTATTACATATCTCATGTACTATAAAGTGGTCATTAGTTCCCTTATAGCGGGTTAACTATGTTGCCAAAAACTCCCAAGGGAAATTATGAAATTAAAAAAAAGAACTGTCAAAAAGCTATATTTAAAAAAGTCAAAAATCCTATTCTATTTTTCTTCCATTCTCGGAATCGCGTATCTACAGTATTACCTGAAGGCGGTTTTGCTTGAAATTAAAATTTTGTTTAAAACTTTATTTTAAAATTGGAACTTGATCGAGTCAGATGCCCGAATGGGCCAGACGCGTGGTGGACGCGTGAGGGCCGACGTCACTGATGTCTGCGAATTGAGTTTTTTCTGTGATAATTGCGAATGCTTTCTTCGATTTCTACTTTGGTTGTAGAAATTATTAACATCAAAGGTGCAATGGTACCACATACTGTTGTGCCATTATTAGGGGATGGTGCTTGCCTCTTTCGAGCATTATCATCCATCACTAATACATTAATTAAAGAGTTGTAAGTATATATGTGTTGTGTATGTATGTTAGTTTATTTGTTTGTTTCTTAATTTGTCATCATTGAACTCGAAAATTAATAGACCTATTTTTAAAACTCTTTTACTATTAGAAAGCTACGCTCACTGTGCGATGCGCATGCATAGCAATATCAGCTTTTTACTACAGAAAATATCACACTCACACAGAAATAAAAGAATCTTTTAGATGTGGTCATACTAACAGCTACATGGCAATAACCTGTTCAAGGACAAAGGCAACTTTTTACCGCGGGAACTCAATCTCACGGGAAAACTTCTAGCGGCGGGTGAAACCGCGGGGCGGAAAGCTAGTAATACATAAAAATAAATTCAAATAACATAATATAATAATCTCTATAATATAGGTACCTATACGGGGTGTAAGGGACAGCGTCCCGCAAACTTATAGCGGTTGCTCAGTCAACGAAACTGAACAACTACCACCAGGATTTTTTTTCAGGAAATGAAATAAAAAATTTGCTTTTTCATAGGTACAAAATTACCACATCGATCAAACAATTTGTATGGAAAAGCAAATATTTTTTTCATTTCCTGAAAAAAAAAACCTGGTGATATGTGTTCAGTATCGTTGGCTGAGCAACCCCTGTCAGTTTGCGGGACGCTGTCCCTTACACCCGGTATACCTATCACCTATAGTGTGGGTTGTCATTGTCACCAGGTGACAACAGGTCCTGTAGTGCGGAATTTTACCTATAATGTGGGTTGTCACCTATAGTGTGCTGTCACCTGTAGGGCCTGCTGTCACCTTTGGCGGCCGGCGCAGCTCGTCCTGCTTGAAGCGGTACTTCTCCAGCGTGCTTTTACCTGTAGGGCGTGTTGTGGCGGCCGGCGCGACCCAGGGCCCAGATGCGCAGCTCGCTCTGCCGGGCGCGAAAGGGTTCGAGCGGGTTGGCTGCCGTGAGCACACAGCGCGCGTTCAGCAGCGCACCACTAGTGATCGGCAGGAACTCTGCCACACAATACTTCGCAATCACTATTCCATGGAAGCTCGACACAGCAATTACTATTCAATGTAACTTTGTGTAGCAGTAAAACTGGAGGACTTTCCACTCAGCATTTAGCACTTTAGGTAGGTAGGTTAGGTACTGGGGGCGCGTGGTCGACTTGATCGATTTGGTCATTTTGATCGTTTTGGTAGTTTCAGTAGTTTTGGTCGTTTTGATCGATATAGTCGATTAGATTCGTTCTGGTAGTTTTGGCTAATTTAGTCGATTTAGTTTTAGTCGATTTGGTAGTTTTGGCAGATTTGGCCGTTTTGGTCGATTTGGCCAAATTTGGTCGATCCGGTCGTTGTTCGACTCGAAAATCCACTCGCTATGAAGATAAGTTGATTTGGTTCTTTTGGTCGATTTGGCCAAATTTGGTCGATCCGGTCGATTTGCTAGACTTGGTCGACTTGGTTGATTTGGTCCGTTGGTATATTTGGTAATTTTTATCGACTTGGTCGTTTTGGCTGATTTAGTCGATATAGTAGTTTTAGTCGATTTGGTAGTTTTGGCAGATTTGGCCGTTTTGGTTGATTTGGCCAAATTGGTCGTTTTAGTCATTTTGGTTGATTTGGTCAATTTGGGCGATTTGGTAGTTTTGGACAATTTGGTTGATTTGATTGCTTTGGCTGTTTTGGTCAATTTGGTCAATATTATGACTTTATTAAACCAAAACGACCTAATGAACAAAATCCATCGAAACGACTATATGGACCAAAGCAACCAAACCAACCGAATCGACCAAATCAACCCTATCGACCTAATCTACCAAGTCGGCCAAATAGGCCACATCAACCAAAATTACTGAAACGACTAATTCAGCCAAATCTACTAAAATTAGCAAATCGACAAAATCGCTCAAATTGACCAAGTTTAAGTTAGTTATGTATAATGTTTCTTACTCGTCACTATTTTATGTATGTACCTAATAAAGATTATTCAATTCTGTTTATTTTGCACCAAATCGACTAATACAACCAAATTGGTCAAAACGACCAAATCTGCCATATCAACCTAATCGACTAAAACGAATAAATCGACCAAATCATCCAGATCGGCTAAATCAACCAAATTGACCAAAACGACCAAATCGACTATATCAACATTATCGACCAAATAAAAAAAATCGACCTAATCAACCAAAACGACGAAAGATCAAATCGACCAAGTCGACCATATCAACCAAAACGACCAAATGAACCAAATGGGCCAACTCTACCAAAAGGACCAAATTTTCTTTATTAAGCGGTTATTCCATTTGACTAAATTCAGACGACTTATTCAGAATCCTAAAAAGAAGCCTAATTAGAAGCTTCTGATTCCACTTGACTAAATTCAGTTACTGATTCAGTAAATTCAGTAGCGAGCGCGCGGCGAACATTAGCGCGATACGAAATGATTTTTATACTACACCTATTCGGAAACTAATATTAGTTCTTACTTAAAAAAAGGAAAGAAAGTACGTAAATCCAAGCGAACGAATATGCGGGCGGCAAAAATATATGGGATTTACTTTCTCCCCTAGGGGAGAAAGTATTTTCTCCCCTCCTATTTTTTTTTTTTAAATTCATAATTCAAAACTAGAAACAGGCGAGTGCCAAAAAACAAAAAGTTTGTATGTCGAAGCCCACAAAATGATACTGGCCACTTACATTTTTTGGCAGTATGTGCTTTGCTTCATTTGTCTCTTTTATATTTTTAAGTAAAAAATATGGCAAAATCAACATGTCCGCGCGAATTCTTTTTCGTTCTTTGATTTATATGACTTATTTAATGTGAATTAAGTGTTTAGTGTTTTCGATGTAATGTGTGACTGTATTAATATGTGTTTTGTTTGTTTGTGTTCTGTTCGCATGGATGATGACACTTCAAATGTTCTTAAGTTATCTTCTCATGTAAGTGATATCATTCTTTATCTTACTAGGATTTTTGATTATATTTTCCGCATAGGTGTAGTATAAAGCACTATGTATGACTCGGAAGAAAATGCGATTCCCAACTCGTGTGTATTGAGGCCCTCAGCTGCGCTTCGGGCCTCAAACTACACCCTCGTGGGAATCGGTCATGTTCTCTCCTCGTTAAACAATGTACTATTTTTTTTTATTTTTTTATTAAGGCTTGGTAACAAGACGAAAAGTTGCGTTTCGTTTATGGTTCAGTTTTGGTTCGTTCGCATCGTGCATTTATTTAGCGCGATTGCCCCCCTGTTCTACACTCGACACTGGCAGAAGCATAGAAGTGTCCCCAAATCTGGGTTGACGATTGCCAAACAAGAAAAAAAGAATAAAAAAGCGATTATTTACACTTATTTTTACTTTTATCGGGTCTATTCGCGATAGATTTTGGTGGTAAATCATAGGAATTTACCTGGTTCCCGACGTTTCAACAATGTTTCAATTGTCGTGGTCGCGGGTCGACTGAAGATCCTGCGAGATGTCATCAGGGCGATGGGCAGCTAGATGTTACACTACCCACATATTGTCTTAATAATTTTTATTGTTCGTAAACACTAGGCGACCGGCACACAACACTCACGGTATCTGACGATATGTCCGATGATAAATCGCGCACTCTTATCTTGTCTATTACCGGGTTCCATGCAGAAGACAAATTAAATCCGAGGACCCTATTGAAATTATTGGGGTTCTTTTTTATCTCAATTGCTTCACGCACAACTCTAGGGTAATAATGAGGTTAGACGGAGAGAACCTTTGGAGCATGCAGTTCAATCCAATGATTAGCTCCAGATGTTAGTAGGTGTTCCGCGATCGCAGATTTATGCATCTGTCGGTTTTTCACAGCTGCGATATTATGTTCTTTGACCCGTTCGCTGACTCTCCGCTTTGTTTGGCCAATATACGATTTACCGCAGCTACACTGTACCTTGTAGACCCCTGCATTTTGAAACGGAATAACATCCTTCGGCGTGCGTAAAAAGTTAGATACTTTTGACAGCGGAAAAACAGTCTTAATAGAACTTTTACTCAACACTGTTCTATCTTATCTGTTACACCTTTCACATAGGGTAAATACGCTGGTTGTCTACAGACCTCCGGATGATGTCATCTCCAATCTGTACACGAATCTGTTTACGAACAATAAAAATTATTAAGACAATATGTGGGTAGTGTAACATCTAGCTGCCCATCGCCCTGATGGCATCTCGCAGGATCTTCAGTCGACCCGCGACCACGACAATTGAAATATTGTTAAAACGTCGGGAACCAGGTAAATTCCTATGATTTACCACCAAAATCTATCGCGAATAGACCCGATAAAAAGTAAAAATGAATCAGTATTATGATGAACAAAATGCCTACCTAAGTACTGCAAGTTTGATAAATTTTCTTACGCGAATGGAGATATTTTGTGATGGATGAAATCATTCATAGTGAGTGACTTTTGCTTAGGTAAGTAGTTTAGGTACTGGTTCAACATATTTTCATGCTTTAATTTTCCTAATTTTTAATTTAATTGACTTATCTTTCATTCGATATGTAAAGCAGTGTCCTGTCAGTGTCCTTGCTGCGCTCGGGCGTCAATACCTAAAAGCTAGCATGTTATTTATTAAAATTACAAGTAGGTATGTACCTAGAGTATAAACTACTTTGTAATAATGCCATACCCTTACAGGGTTCATGTTTGTTTCTGAATTTACTTATAACACCTTTTATACAACATGAAAGCAAATAAAGAATTGAGAATACCCTTGTATGCTATTGATGTATAATATAACTAATTACCCTTGTGTAACAAACAATCTACTATTATACCGGGTGTAAGGGACAGCGTCCCGCAAACTTATAGGGGTTGCTCAGTCAACGAAACTGAACAACTACCACCAGGAAAGGACGTTGTCCCTTACACCCGGTATACGCGACGTGTAAATCTTTTACTAGACCCTAGACCGTCGTCGTTCTACATATCCTGTAAGGGATATATGCATGGATTGGCTACCATTGGATACCATTTAAAATTATGCTTGTGATCTGACTAAAATTGGTTTTTGGTTTTTGAATAGTTAATGATCAAGAATGCGTGTGTCTCACCGATGGAGATCCCAGCGATTTTGCTGACGGAGCGTCTGCGCAGCGTGTCGTAGTCCTTCTCGAACCCGGTGGGGATGATGAACGCCCACACGTTGAACGCCGTCCATCTCCAGCGAAAGAAACTTTCACGTGGTGCAATTTTTTCTTGCCCAGCAGGCCCGTAAGGATCTCCGGTTGTGGTATACATGTCCCAGAAGCAATGCCCTCCTCCGAAATAACAGCCGCATAATATTCTGTAAAGTATCTACTTATCAATTATGTGCACTGGCTGTATAAATATATTATAATATGATAATGCTATCGATTCGTGGAGAGCATGACATATAATAAGTCCGTCTATACTGCCATCCTTTTCTGTTCGCTCAAGACGGAAAGTGACAACAGTGACAGGTGACGATTTTAATCAAGATTTTGTGATTTTGTGCGCATACGACTACCACTACCAATGTGATTGTAATGGTTCCGATTCGGTCGGTGACACAACTTTATAAGTTAAAGTGACTTTATGCTAAGGGTCAGTTCACACCGAGACGAGACGCGACGCGACGCGACGATACTCGAAGAGGCCAATGACTTCGCGCTGCGCCGCGCGACGCCTCGAGTCGGGGCGCAGCTCTGCACCGCGCGGCGTTTTTGAGTTCTGTTAATGCAATGTCTATCATACAACTCCAACTCCATACATCACAGATTTTTGCTGATTTAATTCGCGCGGAAAAAATCGCACTGCGTGCTAAGCCTAAATAAAGTTCTAATTATTGTATCAAGCTCTTAAAAATGCGCAAGGCGCGGCGAAATCACTCGAAGAGGCCCATGATTTCGCGCTGCGCCGCGCGACGCCTCGAGACGCAGCGCGTCACCGCGCGGCGTTTTCGAGTTCTGTCAATGCAATGTCTATCTTTTTTAACCGATTTCCAAAAGGAGGCGGTTCTCAACTCGTCGTGAACTTTTATTATGATGGATATTATTATGGATATTTATGTATTTTGAGAATATTTTAGCACTCACAATGCTATTTTTATTTCATATAAATATGAAAGAAAGAAAATAATAAATTCGACTCGGGCCACGAACCTCGGGCAGGATTCGAACCTGCGTCTCTGGATTGCCGGTCCATTGCACTACCAACTATGCTACCGAGACTGTGACGGGAGTGACGAAATTAGTATAGTCTTTCTTTATGTACACGTCATAGAGACGTAGGCGACATCTATAGCCGTGTTGTGCATCTGCCCGAGGTTCGTGGCCCGAGTCGAATTTATTATTTTCTTTCTTTCATATTTATATGATATTTATGTATGTTCACCGATTACTCAAAAACGCTTGGACCGATTTCAGAAATCCTTTTTTTGTTTGAAATAGTATACTTCCCTGGTGTAATGTTTTTAGAAATGTGTCAAGCAATTACATTCAGAATATAAAATTTGGTGAAGTACAGCTGATGAATTGAAGACCTGGAGCACATTAATTAGAACCAGCTAAACTGTTATAGATACGAAGAAGCCGCGTTTGCAAAATATGTTTGGTGTTATTAGCACTCTCTGTTGAGATATAAAACATTCAAAAACTTAACCTAATGTGGAACCCTAAGTGCCCGACTAATCTATAAGAGATACGCAGAAACTGCGATGACAAAAAATAATCAGTAGACGAGCAATTTCTGATGAATGACATATAAAAATTGAAGGTCAAGAGTACCCAATGTGGAACTTGAACAGCCCAGCTAAATTTTAAAATAGCAGTGAAATTAATGTGCCCTCTGCCCTACCGTTGTTATTTCTGTTAAAAATGTTTTTTTATTTGAACAAGGCGAATTCTGCCAAATCAATCTGCAGATCTGCACACAGATCTGCACACATACCTAATAGCCGCGAAAAACTAATTTAGAAAGCCAGAAACTCAGTCCTACGTGTGATTCGTTATTCGTTCGTTACGGTTCCCGCGCAAAAACTCCTGAATTCTTTATAATGAGAACAAAAATAAAAACATTGCATCTTCCCTATTCCGAGTATAATCAGCCGTTGATGTTCTGCCTCTTGTGCTTCTAAATCTAAACGGACAATATTTTTTCGCAATTAAATATGTGGCTGCAATAAATATAGTGGCTGGCGACCACTGCAAGTAATACTATTTAGGATACATACTTACTTTGCAATGTTGCAGTTAGGCTACGGGCCTAGGATAAAAATCGTCAATGTACCTACCTATGATTTCTACTCAGCTGATAGTAGGTATGTAATTTGTTAAGGGATTTTTTTTTCGAATAAAATCATTTAAGTACATTAAAGGTGCCCATACACACGGAAGATCCTGTAAGATATCGCTCATAGCTCGACATCTTTTCCCACGGTACCCTTCAAGTGATTTTGTGTTGTATCGAGACGTAATAAGGTTTATTTTCGACTAGCTGTACCCGCGACTTCGTACGCCCGGTTTGTATGGAACACACGCAGTGTCGAACATACTGAAAAGTGAAAACGCTTCTCCGCGCGTTCGAGATCTGCTAGCCCGCGCGCGGAAGCGTGTTTCTCATTGTCTGATCTTTGTCTTTGTATGAAAAACACTATTTGACTATTCAAATAAAAAAAGTCCCATCAAAATCGGTCCAGTGGTTTTGGCGTGATGTAGTAACATACAGACAGACAGACAGACAGACACACAGACAGACAGACAGACAGACAGACAAAAATTCTGAAAAAAATTCTGAAAGATTGTTTTGGTCTTGGTGTCGTTAATAATGCCTATTGCAATTATTTTTTTACAAAAATATTCAATGTACAGACACGACCCCTCTAGAGATTTATTATAATGTATATGTTACGGCTAATACCCGAAGTGCGGCTACACCTAGTTTTAGCCGGTTAGAACTAGGTGTAGCCAATTACTCTTGATTAAACCTAGTATTAGCCGTATTGAATATTTGACACGGCTTACTTGTTTGTTGTGAGACAAGGCTTGTGCCTCGACGTTTCGACGATATGCGATGGTCTTCCTCAGGAGCTCGGACTTGACACTCCACCGCACGTCAGGTGTGATCTCCGACTGCGGTTCGCGGCTCGCTGTGCTCGCGCCGACAGCGAGTTTAGTTTAGTTTAGTGTTACCTAGTTTTATCCAACAGGGATTGTCTGGACCTAGTTCTAGCCGGAATGATATCGGATAGACCTAGTTTTATCCAACAGGGAATGGCTGGACCTAGTTCTAGCCGGAATGATATCGGATAGATCTAGTTTTATCCAACAGGGAATGGCTGGACCTAGTTGTAGCCGGCATGATGAAGGCTAGACCTAGTTTTACCCGAAAACAATCGGCTAATACTAGGTTTAACCAAGAGTACCTAAGTGGCTACACCTAGTTCTAACCGGCTAAAACTAGGTGTAGCCGCACTTCGGGTATTAGCCGTATCATAAAGATATCTTACGATCTGAAATGAAAATATATCTTATATGAAAATATATCTTATAGGCGGTGTCTATGGGCATCCGCGTATCTTTTGGCATTAAGCGGTACGGAAATAAACCTTATTACATCCCGATAAAACACAAAATTGCTTGAAGGGAAGGGTGCCGTGGAAAAATATGTTATACCGTATATACCTATATCCCAAATTATCTGCTGTGTCTATGGGCACCTTAATACTTACAGGAGCAGTGAGCACCTCATTGCAGTATGATTGCAGTCTTCGAGCGCCGGACGCGGTCTGAGCGAGGTCGGACGGCGCGCGGGCCGCGGCGGCAATCGGCGCGTTACTCCAATTTCTGTTTTGCGAATATTATGTAAACATCTCTTAAAAATCTGTGTTAGACATTCAATAAACATGATACCTACGAATTTCACTAAAATACTTGTTATTGTTTTTGTAGGATAAGAATGTTGTTGTTTTGTTTTGCACACATATCCTATGATATGTTTTTCACTTCTTTTCTCAAGCTCGTAAAAGTACCTAGGTACTACTTCGTGCAGGGTCAGGGTGTAGGCTGCATATGCATAAAGTTGAAGAGAGCGGCTAGTGTGCACCTACATACCTATAATGCGCAGCATGTGGAGGCGCATTCATGTTTCCCAAGTTGAACTAGGACATATCGTGTGTAAGGGACAGCGTCCCGCAAACTGATAGGGGTTCTCAGTCAACGATACTGAACAACTATCACCAGGATTTTTTATCAGGAAATGAATAGTATATTAGGCAACGAGGGAATAAAGCAGTGTCTAACGTCACGGGCAGCATATTGAATCCTGAGCGGAATGAAGGATTCTAGGATTAATTCCCGAGCGCAGCGAGGGAATTAAATCTTTAATTCCTGAGCGAAGCGAGGGAATTATGACAAGAATCCTGAATGTAGCGAGGGATTCAAGTCTGCCCAAGGCGAAGACACATTTATTCCCGAGGAGCATACTATATTTTACACACCTACTGCACAGATTACTTAGACGGTGGCAGGCGTCTGTAAGATAATAAAGCTCAGAAATATACCTAATCATGTAATATTGATACATAAATAAATATTGAAAACATACCAGAAGCAACAGATCCGAAAGTCAATTCACACTCACTGAACTACACTTCACGTTCACAATCCACTACCTACGTATTTTTCCAAAAAACGAATTGATCGTATTTAACATATTCAACATAAATAACAAAATACGATAAAATACTAGTCACAATGTCTTCTGGAGTCAAAATATTAATTTCACTCGACAATTTACGAAATGGAAGTAATAATCAATGAGAGAAAAACTTTTGCAAAATCAAACCGCGTTTTCTTTTTTTTAGTTTCTTTTTTTTATACAAAGCAAAGAGCACATACAGATAACTAGTCATACAGCCTTTTTACACTCGCCGGGAGGCGCAGAAGGCGAGTGTGGCAACAGTTTTAATACACACACAGCCATATTTTTTTTTTTCTGAAAATTATTTTCTTAGTAGTTCACATGACATTCCAAATTCAAATCACATAATAACCCTTGGGCTATTAAGGATTTCCATACAACTTTAAATCCCTTGGGATTATTTTCTTGCTTTAAACGCAAGTTCCTTGATACATTATGTTGATATAATAATGCAGAGGTGTGTAAAAAAATTTTTTGCTTTTCCGTACAAATTGTCTGATCGAGCTGGTCATTTTGTATGAAAAAGATTTTTTTTTTTTTATATATAGCGGGGACGTTAATGAGCAGGACCCTTCAGATTATTTGCAAAAGATGCCGCTTGGCACAGTATTGATCTATGGGGTAATTTAGAGTCGATTTAGACACCGTGCCCATAGGTGCCACGCTTACGAGTGCCACGCGACAGCGGGCGGGGGGGGAAGTGCAGCTCCTTCGGTGCATTCTCCAGTCGATTGCAGTTCACATATAGCTAGTAGGCCAAGATTGGTGTAGTTTGCGTATAATTCGAGGATGAGGAATTCATTTCCGGGATAAATTTTCTAGCCGCCCATAGAAAAAAACGAAGAATCTTAAAAAAAAAAAAACGAAATAAAAAAAAAATTAGAATATCAGTCGTACAGTCGTACAAGGATCTTTTGGCGCGTGGGTGCCAAAGATCCTTGTACGACTGTACCACAGAACACTACTTACTGGACTGTACAAGCTCTGTCTTCTACGGTCTACGCGTACAAGGATCTTTTGGCGCGTGGGTGACATTGACAGCACAGATTACCTAGTATACATAACCTAACGCACTGTATACTAGGTAATCTGTGCTGTCAATGTCACCCACGCGCCAAAAGATCCTTGTACGACTGTAACCATTATACTATGACCAATAGGTAAATCTAGTGTAGGTTAGATTAGGTTAGTAGAGAAGACTGAAGACAAACATAATACTTTGACGAGACTAGGCTGCATGGGCTCAAGCCTCTTTGCCTTCCTTACATGGGAGACTAAAACAAAACAGACTTAGGCCTAGCACGCACTGCGATTTTCTCGCCGCGAATTAAAATCGCGAGTGGGTGGGGGGGAAATTTACATCCTACATACATACATAAAATCACGCCTTTATCCCTCATGGGGTAGGCAGAGCGAAAACGACCGAAAGGTCATTCCGCCACGTCTGACAGATTTGAGGGTTATTTCTGATGGTCATGTGTATTGCTATAGTGACAGGTTGTCAGCCCATCGCCTAAATTGCAATACATTAAAACCTCCAATCCCTTAGCTGGTTTTACAGCATGCCAGGAGGAGATGCAGCTGGCACATTCTATGTTTTTCTATCACTCCCAGTCCAGCATGGAAGAAGGGGGGAAATTTGTATGAGGAATCTCGCGCGATTTTATACAACTCCATACAACACAGATTTTTGCGGATTTTCTTCGCGCGAATTTTTTCCGCAAAAATCTGTGATGTATGGAGTTGTATGAAGGTGCACGCACTCGCGAAAAAAAATCGCGCGAGATTTACTCCGCAACCAAATCTGCGGAATCCCCCGCGCCACGGTGCGAATTTATTTCGCGCATAATTTTGTGGACTATGGAGTTGTATGGCGCTGAATAAAACGCTAGTTTTATTTACTTCTCTATGTGGCGCTGCACGCACTGTGGGAAAAAATCCGCATGCGCGGTGTGAAGGTAGGGTTGCCAAAAGTATTTTATATAATTTACGTTTCTTTAAATAGGTTATAATTAATATATACTATTAGAACATCAGTATATCGATATTGTCAATCAAGGTAAGTCAAACAGGCTGAAACTAGTTTAGACAAACGAGTCCAGTTAATGTAGGCCATGGATTGCACAGCCAGATATTACGAAGCCATTGTTATGTACATGAAATACGCGGCTGTGCATTATTGGCCGTGCAATAACTGGTCGGCAATTATCACCCCGTACCAATATTGTACAGCCAGTATTTGGAAGCCAAGGAAAGCACGGCCAATATTTCAAGTACATGCCCATGAAATATTAGCCCGTGCTTTCCTTGGCTTCCAAATACTGGCTGTACAATATTGGTACGTGGTGATAATTGCCGACCAGATAATTCGTGTACGTCAGATGAAACTTTACTCCTATTGGTCGAGACACATTCTTTTGTTTATGGTCGGACGCTCGTTTAGACACTAAGTATTGATTCTGCTACTGCTTCGGCGCTGCGGGAAGTGCAGCCCCTCCGCCCTAGCGTAAAGGTGTTAACAGACGACCGACCGGACGACCATAGACAACACCGGACAAGCAGTTAGTGTTGCCCGACCCCTTTGCCAAAATAACATAAGTTGGCTCGAAAAATAACATTTTGACCACAAAAACTTAATTTGTAACTGTACTGGTGGTAAATAAAGATTTATTTTTTGTGTACATTTGTTTATCTCCCTTTTGGTATCCGATTTATTATTATTATTATGTGTTTTACCATTATCTCGGCACTATAGAGTCTCGACATGAGAGGGTCAAAAATAACGTAAAATGTTACTTTTGTAACATTGTGGCAACACTGTCCCGTCAATAATAATAATAATGTGCGGCGGACCGCGTCCACACGTCCGGACCGCACCAATTTGACAGTCGGTCCGGACGTCTGTTAACACCTTAACAAAGAGCTGGCACCTAGCTCTTAGTTACAGCGGGCGGGGGCTGCTCTCCCTCCGCGCCTCCGGATTTTTATATACACTCTAGGGGTAAGAGCGGAAAGACCACGTGGAATTCGGGGTAAACAAGATTCGGGTTCTGTCACTTTTTCGCTATCACTACTGGCTTGATCTACCACAACCATCAAAACAAAGCATATACAGTTTCTTGTCTACGACCGCTTGCCTCCAATTGGCTGGTGGAATTTTGACATGTGACATTGGCTTCCAATTATTGCCTTTACAATACGGGTCGTACATTAAGGGTCTATGTGCTGGCGGCAACTGTCCCTTTCAAACCAATGACAGAATGCGCGCTCTGTCCTTTTCTAGCATGGGGCTGTTTCAAGCCGATTTCATATATTTTTGCATATATCTCAATGTACACAAAAGGTATTCAAAAACAGAATGGATTATGATGTTCTTCATAATTATACGGTGAATTCGATATAACATTTGCTGTTTCTAAGCTCATAGAAATGTCACAGTTGTTAAAATTCGGCATTGAGACGCCAGTTTTTCATGATATTTCTGATGATTTCCTGGTGTAATCATAGAATTTTTAGGTTATATCTATGAATCTAGTTGTTCTCCATATTTCAGAGAAGCTAACCATATATAGATTTATTGAAAATTCAACTATTAACTATCATAACAAAGTGAAATGCCGGACCGTGTTAACCCGATTTAGAGTACTTCCCTCCTTAACAGTCCGAGCTGATAATTCACGACCAGATAAAGCACAGCCAATAATACGAATCCTTGTCATATAGTACATGCATTATTGGCCGTGAAATATCTGTCCGGGCAAATATTGTACGGCCAATAATACGAAGCCACGGAATGCACAGCCAATAATTCATGTACATGCCTGGTCTCGTAATATCAGCGCAATAGCGCGAAATTTTACCTGCTGTGCGTGCAGGTCCAGACCAGATTCAATCGCGCTTTCTCGAAACAAAAATCAAAGCAAAGATAAAAATCGCAGTGCGTGCTAGGCCTTATTGTTTTCGTATCAAAAAAATGAAAAAATAATATAAATACACTACGTTTTAATAAATAAGTGCTTGGAATTTCAAAAAAAGTCAAAGTATTCTTACCCGTGAGTGAGTGATTTTATAATTTAATTATCCTCTTTGAGTGAAACATCAAGTTGAGCGGAGAAACATGACTAAACTGTTCAACACCTACCGCATATTTCCATCGGCTTTAATATTCCGGTGTAAATACAGTACTGCACCAAAATCCGTAGCTACAGTGCAGCTAAACAAGAAGGAGTACATAGCCGACGATTACACAAACGTCACGCCTAAAATAATATCGTATTTGAACAGGAACCTTCATTTACAGAAAGACAACCCATTATCACTCGTTCGTCAGCAAATAGTGAACTATTTTATTCAAACTTCACTTATAGAGGCGCCCCGGCGTTCAGCGTGTACGACAATCTGTCGCCAATTGTCTCGACAAAGCAAAACTTCGATGACTTATTGATAACCACTTATCACCCAAGCAGGGCAAAGTCAGACTGTTATTATGTGAACAAAGATACCTTATTGAGGGCTCATATGACTGCGCACCAGAGTGAACTGCTCAGGGCCGGGCTGGCAAACTTCCTCATGATCGGAGATGTCTATCGGAGGGACGAGATTGACTCTACACATTTTCCTGTCTTTCATCAGGTTTGTGAAAAATCTTATTTTATCCTTGTTAAACTTCCATGCTGGACTGGGAGTGATAGAAAAACATAGAATGTGCCAGCTGCAACCTGTCACTATAGCTGCTATAGCAGTATACAGATCCATCCTCAAAATTTGTCAGATGTGGCGGAACGACCTTTATGTAAGTCGTTTACGCTCTGCCTACCCCATTAGGGATAAAGGCGTGATTGTATGTATGTATGTCTATGTATGTTAAAATTATGAAAACATGCAACAAATATTACCAATAATGTCTTCTAAAACAAAATAACAGGTACCTACAAGAGTAATCTTAATTTTTTTATTAAATTAAAATATTTTTCAGGTGGATGCAGTAAGATCACAGCTAAGAGAAGAGCTATTTGGATCCAAATCTGATTTGCAACTGTTCGAACCAGCATTCGACCCAGAGAATCCCCATGCATTTAAAAACACCATATCAGACCCAATGAAACAAAGCATTCACACTTTAGAAGCAGTGAAGTTAATGGAAACCCAATTAAAGAGCCACCTCATTGGTTTAGTCAAGTATTTATTTGGTAGTGACATAAAACATAGATGGGTCGAAGAATACTTCCCATTCACTCACCCTTCATGGGAACTTGAAATATACTATGAAGGAAAATGGATGGAAGTTCTCGGTTGCGGTATTGTACGTAATGAAATTCTAGTCAATGCTGGACCAAACAACAGCATTGCTTATGCCTTTGGTCTTGGTTTAGAAAGGCTAGCTATGGCGCTGTACAAAATTCCAGATATACGGTTGATGTGGAGTATCGATTCAGGCTTCTTATCCCAGTTCCAGAATAAAGATTTAAATGACAAGATCACTTACAAGCCTGTATCGCAGTATCCACAATGTGTGAATGATATATCCTTCTGGTTACCTTCGGATACTACAATAGATACATTTGTCAGCAATGATTTCTACGATCTAGTCAGAGATATTGGTGGGGACATTATTGAACAAGTAAGTTTTGCATTCTTGCGTTTTATTACTTTCTATAAATTCTTAGGGTTGCTGAATCAATAAAACATAAAACTGAACAACTAACTCACAAAGAAATTCCCCCAGGAAATGAAAAACGTTTTTGACTTTCCCATACATAATGTCTCAGTGCAGGTTGTTCAACTTCATTGATTGAGGAACCCTCTCAGTTTGTAGGAAGCTGGCCGTTTTACCTTTATAAAATTCTCATCCCTTTGCAAAGAAATTATATTTTTCCCTTTCTGTCCATTCTCTCATCTTCAAACTCATCTTTAGTTCAGCCTTGTCTTACCATGTTATTAGGCTTGATTCATAACCATCCCGACTTAACTAAATCTCAACTAATATTATTGCCATCCCGTTCTGTTCTCTCATGATAGAAATTGACAGGTATGGACTTATATTAGTTATGTCGCGTATTTTGCAACCACGAATTGCTACCATTGTAAATAATTATTCTTGGATCTAATTTCATAACCATTATTCTAGTGTAGATACTACTGTAGATTAGGATGGATGTGGTTTTGAGGCTGAGGATGCGGATGAGGATTTACTGTGAGGAAGAGGATGCGGATGAGGAAGATAATGAATAATAAAGAGTCAAAAATTAAATTGATATTTAATTTATTTTTAGTTTTGTATATTCAACCGAGACGTGTGGCGTGAAAGAGGGGAGGCCTTTGCCCTGCAGTGGGACACGATACAGGCTACATAAAAAAAAAAAAAAAAAAAAAAAAATATACATATAAAAAAATGTGTTCTGAATTTGTTCTTTGCATCCTGTTTTCTTAATAAAATCGCCTGTGCAATAATAAAATGTGCCGAGCAGCCAGTCGCAGCGCAAGCGCCGTTTAGTTAATAATCATCATCATCATGATATAGTTAATAATACGCGAAACAAATTAATCCTCATACACATCCTCTTAATCTTTAATAGTAGAGGATGCGGATGCGGATATTTTGACTTTGTTATGATATGAGGATGCGGACGAGGATATGTAAAAATTTCGGATAATCCGCATTATGAGGATGCGGATGCGGACTCCTCATCAACCCTATTCTAGACACAGCAGAAAACTAATTTTATTACTACTTTTCGACTTCCAGGTAAGTATAAAAGACAAATTCATCCACCCGAAGTCAAAGAAGCACAGCCTATGCTTCAGTATAGTGTACCGTCACCTGGAGAGAACGCTCACACAAGAAGAAGTCAACCAGGTGCATAGGAGGATTGAGGAAGCAGTTGCGGAATCATTTAAAGTTGTTATCAGATAGATTGTTGGTTTAGTTATTAAAATATTTATTGATTTATGATGTTTTTTATTAAGTGGCTCCTACTTTTCAAGTAAGGAGAATCCGGAGAATCTCTGGAGATGATTATTTTCAGTCACTATTAAAAAAAATAGGCTTGTTCATCTTGATGCAACTTAATCAGCATAACAAAATAGAAACAAATAGTACTAAATAGTTTAGCTAGACATATTTTGCAATAATTTATTTTTATTCAGATTTAAATGAAAACCAGTTTTATATATAAAACAGTTGTATATTATGTGTGAATATGACGTCAGCATCATATAGGTATATAATATAGGCTGTGGGTACTATGACGTCTTATCCGAGTGTTGGGTTGTTCAGTTTTCATCTTCTTCGTCTGAAGCACCATTCTGCGCCGGTTCATCCACATTCGCGTCGCCCATACCTGGAAACCAGTAACTACATTAAAGTTTAATGATAAAACCATTCTGATCTGAAAGCGGTTTCAACCAAGGGTTTCAAAGAGGGTCCCCGATGCACGCCAGCGCCCTCATCAGTTAAAAAATCATCAGCGCCCTCATCATTGCTCATTGAAAACGCAATTAATCGAAAATCCGGTAGATCAGATTAAAGTATAGGTACTGAAGTTTATTCTAAGCACTAAAAATTCATGGTTCAGTGTTTACAGCAGTTACAGATAGCAAAAGTGCAAAAAGTGCCCGTTTTTAGCATATTTTCTTTCTGTTACTACCAGGAACTATGAAATGCAACTTTTTGAAATTCGCTTTTACTTCAATCTGATCTACCGGATTTTCACTGATGAGGGCGCCACCTAGCCCAGAGAAACCTATTAAAGAATGTGTAAGCCAGAATCGACCGACACTATCATCATCATCATCATCTTCCTAGCCTTTTTCCCGTATCTCTCGGGGTCGGCTACCTAATGTAGGGGATTGAACGAGGGTACTGGTTTTTACACAGAGCGACTGCCATTTGACCTCCACAACCCAGAAGGGAAACCAGACCCAATCCTAGATTAGGTTACACACAACCTTTGAATTTCTTCGTAGGTGTGTGCAGGTGCAACTGACCCAACCAACTCCAATTGGCCCTAACTGACCCCAATCGACCCTTACTGACCCCAATCAACTACCCAACCGACCCTAACTGACCCAACCAACCCCAATTGACCCTAACTGACCCCAATCGACCCTTACTGACCCCAATTAACTACCCAACCGACCCTTACTGACCCGGATCAACAAGACATGCAGCTATGATGATGATGATGTTACCTTGGTCCTCATCTTCCTCAGCGGAGTCTCCGGCGACCTCGGCATTTTCAGCCTCAGCGCGCTCCATCTGCCTCGCCAATTCAGCTTCATCGGTCGCTGTTACGACTTTCGGCTGTGGGAACAAGGAGAAACAGATATAGCTACAATACCCATAGAAAGGAGATTTAACCTTTTTGGCATAGTGTGAATGGCGAACCTTATATTTTACAAAAATCTTCGGCGCACTAGACCTAGAAACGATTCGATTTTACACGTAAATACAAACCGAAAGTATTCTTGGTGATTTTTGTCTAAAGCGTCATATTACTGATAAATATCACTTTAAAATTGATATTTCGAAATTCCGATATCTTTGATTTAAAATATCTCGGTAATGTGACGCTTAAGCCAAAAATCTCTTGAGTATATTTGATTTCTATTTGTGTGTAGGTAGAATCGAATTGTTTAAGGGCCCCGGACACGGTCAAACGGTTTGATTCAATCAAACACGTAAATTTTGGTTTGACTCAAACCGTTTTGATCGTTTACGAAGGTGGTTTGAACCACAGAAGAGTAAATGGAGGACGACTTTCTCTAATCAGTGGTTTGAACGGTTTGTCAAACATTTACTGGTTTAAAGCAGTTTGATGAAATTTCATATTTTTGTTGTGTTTGACGCGCCGTTTGATCGTGTTCCGACGCGTTTGATCAAACTCGGCTTAGTTTTGCTTGGTTTTGCGTTGGATTTTGTAGCGTAAGCTTGTGTGTGACGAGCAGTGAGCAGCAACATACCATTACATATTATTTGGACCAAATTATTTTTCTTTTCTTTTTTTACTACTATACTATAAATTTTACACTAAAACACAGATTACTTTTGAGCGCGGCGTACTAAAATTTATTTGTCACATTGCGTGAAACGAAAACGTCAAAACAACTTTATACAACCTGTCACAATTTTTAGCCTCGCACAACGCCATCTATTTCGGAACTGAAAATTTTCTCTGGAACGAGCAAATAAAAATCCCCCATTCCAGTTTGCTCTAAGTTTGAACTTTTTCAAAACATATAAAAACTAGAAAGTTAGTTTTTTTTTATTTAAAACCTTACCGCCATCTGTACATTGAAGACTCCACCGGCAGTGGTGATAGTTTCCTTGATCTTGTCAATGGCATCCTGGAGCGCTTTCAGACCATCTGTCTTCTCAGGAGTTGAAGTAGTCATTACTGGAATGCAGAAATTGTATATTCAATTTTAATTTTAAGTATATCTCTAGCTTTAATATACATACATACATACATATAATCACGCCTTTATCCTTAATGGGGTAGTCAGAGCGTAAAAGACCTAAACAAAGGTTGTTCCGCCACGTCTGACAAGATTTGAGGGTTATTCCAGATAGAACTGTATATTGCTATAGTGACAGGTTGTCAGCCACATGCCCATTGCCTAAATCATGGTATAAATATTGACTACGGCCTAAATTACAATACTGAAACCCTCAAATCCCTTTGCTGATTTTTACAGCATGCCCGGGAGGAGATGCAGCTGGCACATTCTATGTTTTTCTATCACTCCCAGTCCAGCATGGAATACTAGCTCTAAAGATCTATTTATTGCTATCTTTTCAAAATAAAGCATAACCAAAGTGTTGGATAAGCTAAGATATATTTTTTTAAATCAATTAATTATTAAGTTATTCAGAAACATATTACACAGATCGAGAAAATCAAACTTTCACATTTTGATTTGTGCCATTTGATGTTACGGATGTTTTGGTTTTAAAAGACCCAAGATACTTACCATATAAAGGCGGTGCAATAAGGTTAATCTTGATTGGCAAGTCAATAGTGGACAGCGCAAGACCAGCTTTCAGCGCAGCCCTGACAGCATCAATACCCTCATAGCCATAGCAAGCACACTCAATGTCAGCACGAATCTTCACCGCTTGAGAAGTCAGTTTCCTCTTGATGTTGGCTAGCAGAACCTCCTTCGTGTTCTCATCCAGGCCACACTCATTTAGTACTGAAGGGTCTCTGTGGAAATAAATTAGTATTTGAGATTAGACTATAGATTTTCGAAAATTAGTAAAATAACAAAATCATTTTATTAATGTAAGACATTCATTACACAAAGATTTAGCTCTAATCGGACTGCCAACTGATCTGCGGAACCTAGAATGAAATTTCTAGAGCAGATTAAATAATACAGCAATAATTTCTAGAGTAGAATACCTGGTTTTATACAGCTACACAATGAATTATTATCTAAGTATAGTGGAAAACATTCTATTGATTTCACCTTTAGTCTTATTTTAGATGTCTCAATGTCAAAGAAAATCTAAAGACCACAGTGAGATGGGTAATAAAAAAAGCGACCAAGAGTGTGTCAGACACGCCAATATGTAGGATTCCATAGTTATATCCTTACAACTTACACTGCAGCCTGTTTGAAGAAATCATAAGCTGAAGCCTTCTTTTTGTATTTCTCCTCGAAATGCCAGGCGGTCTTCTTGTACAAGTCTTCTAACTGTTCGGAGTTCTCGTAATGCAGCAACTCAGCTACGTGCCTCAGGATCGAATTCACCGCTTTGGCTTTGGCATACCGCTCTGTACATTTGTCTATGTCTTCTGCCGACACTCGCCGTTTGGATAAATCTATGTAACCTGTGAAGATATTGTTTACCGATTAAAATTACTCAAACAATTTTGTAAAGTTCACAGAAAGTTATAAAGAAGCACCTTATCCAGACGCCTTATTTGAATGCAAAGGCTAAATGAGGTGTAATTAAAAATGGATTAAACTACCTATATTCTTCATTAACTTTGTAAAATATCAATATTATGTCATTAATATCATGATTTTCACTACTTAATACATGTTTTCATAAACTTTTCAGGCTTTATCCTGTGGTAGGTACATATTTGAGATTGATTTCTTTACTTATTGTTTGCATACCTAATCCCACATCTAAACTGTAGGGTTTTAAATGAACAGAGAGTGTTGAGCGTTACAGCTTAATAAAATAAATACCATGACCATGACCTCACTTAAGTAGTTTTATTTACCAATTTGTGAGAATATCCTGACTTTAATACACTTATACAAAAAATTACCTTTCTCTTTATCCACCCTGATAACGACAACAGGCTCCGTCTTTCCGACTCTGATCAATTTGTTGATGGATCTGATACGTCTTCTGGACAACTCGGAGAGCAATATCATGCCCTCAATGTTGTTGTACTCGAGCAGGTGGACGTAAGCACCCATCTCGGCGATGGAGCGCACGTTCACCATCACCACATCCTCCACTTCAGGATATTTTTCCTGGTAAAACCGACACGACAACGGCATCTAAAAATTGAGACATAACCTATAAGTTTCACAGAAAATTAAAGATCCTTTTTGTTTTATAAGGAAATAATGCAGATTCCGTACCTTATTTGTGTGTTTTTAGTTCAATTGTTATAGATAATTTGTAATATTGAAAATAATGACGAAATACTGCACTCGTTCACGTTGACCGTCGACAACTTTTAAGTTCCGGTCTACGCATTCCACGACACGACATGGCATTTCATTTCTATAGAAATAATATTTCAGTTAAAAATTTGTTTGCGTGACGAGAATTTTTTTTTTTTTTTTTTTTTTTAAAGAGTCTTGGCGTGGAAACAAGTCCTTCAGCCGAAATCACTTCACAGTGAGTTTTTCATTTTTCAAGTTGGTTGACAGTTGATAAACACAAAAACACTGAGTTCACTTTCTTTCACTATAATACACTTTATATCTGGTCCACAGTATTTTCTAAGTAATTAAAGAGTGGTTTATAGTATACAGTGTCCGAGAGGAGCTCCTGAAGGCGGCGGGGAACACATTTCTTCATTTCTACCGAAATACTTTCAACCTCAGAGGCAAGTAACAGTCTTTGTATTCCAAAAGCTTCACATTCAAATATTATATGGTGCAAGTCTGCATTTTGGTTATTACAAAATTTACAAGCACTGCTGTTGACAATCTTCAGTCTATGTAGATGGGTCGGGAAAAGGCCATGTCCGAATCTCAATCTATTTATTGTTGTAATAAATTTTCTGGAGGGGCAGTTCTTATAAAGATGAAACCAGGGTTTTACTGGAAGTTCTTTCTGTATTTCCTTGTACCATTTTCCTTTTGTTTGAGTGCTGAGATCCCAGTGTTCTTTCCATATTACAATTGCATTTCTCTTGACTTCTGCGTAATAATCTGTGAAGGGTGTTTTTACTATATCCTTTAAATCTTCATCAAATTCTGGACAATTTGCAGCTTTATCTGCTTTTTCATTCCCATCTATGTTACTGTGAGAGGGTACCCAAGCAAAAGCTATTGTCTTGTTCTTCAAGTGCATGTTGTAGATGATAGTCTTCAGTTTGTATATTAAATAATTTAGTTTGAAGGACAAGCTTAAATTACCTAAAGCTACTAGAACGCTTAGTGAATCTGTTACTACTAATACATTATTTACATTACTACAATTAATATCTATATACATTAGAGCTTTGAGAATTGCACAACACTCCGCAGTAAAAATACTGCAACTAATATCTAAATTATATGAAACAGAAGACCTAGTTTGTGGGTCATAAAAAGCCGACTTAACATAATTTTGGGTCTTGGACCCATCAGTGTAAATAGCATAGTAGCCTTTTTCATCTATAAGGTTATACAGATCAGTATTGTTAAAAATATTGTTTTTGTTGATCTCAAAATTATTAAATATAAGTGCCTGATAAGAACAGCCATATATCGGCCATGACTCACTACTATAAATGTTTTGTGTTAAATATTTAATATTACCCATTATTGGTAGCAAACTTGGAAGAAAACCAGATAGTAGAGTCCTAGCCGATATACCATCTCGAAAGGTTGCCAAAGGTTGTGAAATACAAAGTCTGCTTAAAACCAAAGAATCACTGCAAGCTAGTTCTTTAATACAAAATTTTTGAGCCAATAACATACGTCTCAATATTAAAGGAGGAATACATGACTCTGCTTCCATTGAGGTAATAGGTGTAGATCGCATGGCTCCAGTAATAATACGTAAAGCCATGTTCTGAATAACATCAAATTTTTTTAGCAAAGAGGGAGCAGCATTAAGATATGCCAAACAGCTATAATCAAAATGACTTCTCACTATACTCTTATAAAGCATATTTAAAATAATAGGGTCGGAACCCCAAAAAACTCCTGCTAAACATCTCATAATGTTGATCCCCCTAAGTGCATTTTTACAGACATAATTAACATGAGATTTAAAATTCAATTTAGTGTCTAAAATAACACCCAAAAATTTCTTTTCCGTAGTTTGTGGAATAGACACAAGGCCATATTTAATAACAACTGTGTTATCATCATTTCCAAAAATCAATAATGAGCTTTTAGTAGGATTTATATTGAGGCGTAAAACATTGGTATAATAGTTATTAAGTTCAGACAGAGCAAAATTGATTCTAGTTTTAGCAATACAAGTATTTTGATCTACACAGTACAATAATAAGTCATCTGCAAATTGCAATATTTTAACATTATTATGGACATATTTAAGAATTTGAGAGGTGTATAAATTATATAAGATAGGAGATAAAGTTGCTCCTTGCATCACACCCTTGTAGGTTCTTTCTGGACCATGTAAAATATTGTTATACTTAACATATAGAGTTCTACCATATGAAAAATTAAAAATCCATTTCAATAACTTTCCAGGAAGGCCTATCTTGTGAAGAACCCTAATAAGCTGATACAAATCAACATTGTCGTAAGCGCCCTGGACATCGAGAAAAACACAAACAGCATTGGATCGAGCCAGTAGACAGTTCTTCATATCGGCAATATACGAGACAAAGCTTTCATTGGCACTACGTCCTTTACGGAAGCCAAATTGAACTGGAGGTAAGATTTTATTTACTTCAACATAATAATCTAATCTTAATTTAATCATTTGCTCAACAAGTTTACCTACACAAGATGCCAGTGATATTGGCCGATATGAATTACAATTACCTGGAGGTTTCTCAGGTTTCAATATTGGTATTATGCATTGTGTCTTCCAGGATTCTGGTATGCATTGGTTAATCCAAAGCAAATTCAAAATATCTAACAAAATTAACTTAGCAGACTTATGTAGTTTTTGTATCAATATATAAGGAATGTTATCTAAACCTGGAGTAGTATTCTTTCGCGAATTAAGAGCTATACAAAATTCATCCCAAGTAAATGGGTGCAGCAAGAATTCATTTTCTTCAGTATGATTTTGAACAAATAGATGATCCACACTGTCACTGACAGCAGGTTGTGCAAATTTATTTATAAACTCAGGAATCCATTCATCATTTCTATAACGTTGGGTATTTGAAGCACATCTTTTAAAACATTTTACATAATTCCAAATCCTACTTATTGGAGTATACCTATTAAAACTAGAACATAAGTTTTTCCAACTATTTTTCTTTTCTTCTTTAATTACTAATTTCTTTTGTGCATCCAATTTTTTATAAGCAATATAATTTTCTAATGTGCAACAATTTCTATATACTTCTAGAGCTCTGCGGGAATTCTGTACTACTTCTGCACACCTGGCATTCCACCAAGGCGCCGGCACTCTGCTACGTTTACCACCAGAACATTTGTATAAAGGTATACTTTCACTTTTTAAGTTATCTAAAATACTGTAGAATCCAGCATATGCCTCTAAAGGCTCACTATTTTCATAAACAAAGTCTTTAAAATACTGTTCAGACAAAGAGTAATATTTGTCCCAGTTAGCCTTTTTGAACAGATATTTCTCAAAAT
The DNA here is from genome assembly GCA_029255725.1 of Scrobipalpa atriplicella. Classification (NCBI taxonomy): domain Eukaryota; kingdom Metazoa; phylum Arthropoda; class Insecta; order Lepidoptera; family Gelechiidae; genus Scrobipalpa; species Scrobipalpa atriplicella. The sequence goes on along the minus strand of JARACY010001369.1, from coordinate 10,780 downwards.
TTTCATTAACTCTATATAATGAAGGTGAAATATTAATATCTACAAATGTTGGATAGTGGTAACTGCCCAATGTATCATCGCCTACTCTCCAATTACACAAGGGTGCAAGTACAGGACTCACGCAAGCTATGTCTATTCCTGATGGATTGTTATTATGGTATGGTAAAGTTGTAGGACATCCATTGTTCAAAATACAAAGATTCGCTGTATCAAGCAGATTATACAATTCCCTACCCCTAGGTTTAGTAGAATAGCATCCAAATGCAAGATGATGTGCATTACAATCTCCGGCTATCAAACATGGCTTAGGTAGACCAAATATAATTCTTTTAAGTTTTTGTATACGGAATCTATTCATATTATTATTTTCATTTTTAGGTGGACAATAAACACACAAGATGGACAAGGGACCTGCGTCTGTCATTACTGAAATGGCAACAGATTGAATCTCTTCATAGAAGGTTGTATCTATTGGCTGGAATTGAATAGTATCTCTAACAAGTATAGCTACACCTCCACGGCCATTAGCACTATTTTTTGAAACATAGTTGTAACCAGGCATATTAAAGTTATGTGAATCCTTAAGCCAAGTTTCATTTAAAAGACAAATATCTATACTATTATCTAATAATAAGTTTTTAAGAAGTGGCTTTTTACTTCTCACACTCTGAATATTATGTTGTGCAATTCTCAGTAACTTATCCATTAGTTACACATTTAAGAAAAGTTTCCTTAACCTGCTTTACGGTCTTAACATTGGATGTATTGGCCAAGGCAACCAAAGTATTTACAATAACTTTGATAAAGTCATCATTTTTAATTAAATCTTCCATTTTGAAGACTGTAGTTTGGCTTTCAATTTTATTTTGTGTCTTTGGCTGCTTTGGCTGTAACATTGGTGGAGGAACAAGAGGTTTCCCAACACTTTTTTGATTAGAGGCAGGTAATAATGGGAAGTTATTATTTTTCAAAATGTTAGAATAGGAGAGCTTGTTCTTTTCTATACGACTGCTTTTTATAGGGCAGTCCTTGGAAATAGCTAAGTGCTCCCCACTACAATTAACACATTTGAGGATTTCCTCAGTGCATTCTTTGTAGTGATGAGCACCTGCGCACTTTGAGCAAGATTGTTCGTTACGGCACACCTTTGCCGAGTGACTGAATTTAAAACAACGGAAGCATTGCATCAACGGTGGTACATACTGGAAAACGCGGTATCTCCAACTATCAAGGTAAATGTATTCTGGCAAAGATGTTCCCACAAATGTGACAGATATCGTTGTTAGTACGTCAATAGCATCGCCCTTCTTTTTAGTGAAACGTCGTACCCCGACAATTTCTGCATCACAAGACAATTTAGAGTACAGCTCTTCGTTGCTAGTGTCTTTGGGAATAAATCTAACAACTCCCACCCTCTCGACAGAGGCAGCTGGGATGTAGGCTCTTAAGCTGTTTTCGCTCAAACACTTGTTGTTGAGAAAATCGTTTGCAGCTGCAGCTTGTTTGAATACTATCATAATTTTGTTAGCATTTAATCGCCTCATCTCATGCACTCCCTTTACTTTCGTGAAAACTTTGGAAAGTTGCAGAGGATTCTTGTTGCCTATTTTGTCTTCTTTCCTTACACCCTCCACATAAACTGGGAACTCTGTATTGGAGCTGTTGTCCGGGTAAGAGCGTTTGTACCCTGGTTTTACAAAATGAATGTACTTATCTGCCTCCGTATCCAGGACATCCGACTTCCGCTTCTTTTGGCCAGACCCGGTTCGCCCTCCATCAGGATCGTCCCCGTCGCTGTCCGCCGGCATTTTTCCGCACTAATTTGCTTGTAAAAACACTAAAAATGTAATATTTTTAGAAGAAATACGAAATTCGCGCCCAACTTTTTCGAAGACCCCGCCAAAAACCCTACGTCCGTCCTCCCGAATAGAGATGCCAGACACTCCTTAACAAAGCCATGCTGTTTTTAACTTCCTCAATCCTTGTTTCTATACAAGTCACAACGCAATAATATAATACGGATGTCAGACTGAACTGAGCTGAGCCATGGTTAAGCATTCTGTTTTATCTGGATTATTTTTGACATTAATAAGCCTACGTTGTGTAGTAAACAGAATCGACTTGCTTGATTACTTTTACCAGAATTAAATAACGAAAACAGAACTATTCTTGTCCATCTGGCAGCATTGCAGTTTTTTTTTTTTATTAATTTTTTCATAAGAGAACAGGCATAGAATTTGAGGGCGCGCTCAACCTTAACCTTTTACATTTTACATTAAATTTTGGAGGTTTTAGGTCAAAGACCTAGGCATAAACCCCACGCAACCAGAAATGTGTGCATGCCTGTTCTCTTTTCGCACAGAGTCTAACAGAATTTAATTTATATCTCTGGAGATAATGGTCGAATATTTTTGATATTTTTTGTATCGAATATTTTATCTTATTCCTACGTGCAGAAAAAAATATCGAGAGATTTTAATAAAATTGGACATGATCCATTCGCCCCATTTGCCTTCATTCATTACATTTGTTAGGCTGTATAGCTTAGTACCGTTGGCTATCCGTTAAGGATGAATTTAAAAACAACAAAAATGTCAACAAACGTCAAACTTGTGTTTTCTTTCGTCGTCTTTCCACGCAATTATTTTCATTTTCCTTTAATTTTTATTTAATAATGGAAGCGTGTAGAGCCTGTTTAGCGACAGGGACATCAATGAACCCTTTAGATGAGGCTTTTGTAACCGGGTATAACCTCCTAACAAATTTAAACGTAAGTAAGTTTGGACTTTGTTTACTTTGTAAAAAACATCCAGTAAGCCGTGCCCTATAAAAAATAGTTACAATTTTTTTCATTATCCACTTGCTAGCCTTGCCCCATAGAACATGGTCAGACGTTCATGTGCTTCGTGAACTCTTTACATTAATGCATTCTTCATATTCTAAAGTACCTACATAAACTTCCTATAGGTTGCTGTACTGGATGCAATGCCTCAATATGTTTGCCAAAGCTGCACCCAAACAGTGAAATCCTATGTGGATTTCAGGGAGCATTGCATTACTACAGAAAAGTCACTACGAGAAGTTATTTTACAGGTTTGTACTCTAAAAAATAACTATTCATGCTTCATTTATTTATTTACATACATACTACCATATATAATCACGCCTTTATCCCTATTGGGGTAGGCAAAGCGTAAACGACTTAAACAAAGGTTGTTCGGCCACGTCTGACAAGTTTTGAGGGTTATTCCAGAAGGATCTGTATATCGCTTTAGTGACAGGTTGTCCCATCGCCTAAATTACAATACTGAAACCCTCAAATCCCTTCGCTGATTTTCACAGCATGCCCGGGAGGAGATGCAGCTGGCACATTCTATGTTTTTCTATCACTCCCAGTCCAGCATGAAAGTTTCACTCCCAGTCCAGCATGGAAGTTACTTACTTTATCTGGTCTAAAATCCTAAAGTCTTAAGTCTTCAAGTCAAGCCGAATCAACCAATGTCTTTTCAAAGTCCACATAGCTCAGAACTTGACCACAAAACCCCATATTATCTTGTAAAATTCTTTAGCATGAATTTATGTAGGTATGTTTTTTTAGTGATTATATCTACTTTTCCAATTGCTTATAGTTAAATGTTTATTCAAAGGGGCTGAAGGCTGAAGACGATAAACCATTATCCGAGTTAAAAACCGAAGGTGTAAAAGTTAAGCAGGAAGTCAAAGAGGAGGAAAATGATGATTTTGATTTCGGACAAACTTACTTTAATGAAGACCTGCTTGATCAATTCAAGAGTGAAAAGAAAGGAGGTAAGAACATTCTTCCATTTAACCAGGATCTAGGTTCTTAAAGTGCTTCTAAATGGGCAATATATATATTGCAGATAAATGCATTTAGGAGCACACTCCATTTCTTCTTTTCTGCAATTTTTTTTCTGATTTTTTTCAATCTGCTAGCAGCATCTTGTTGGCTATAACACAGATAATATAATACTATACTAGTACAGATGCCCAATGTCATACAACAAAACTGGTACGCCATAAGTCGGGCCGACGCTCGGGCCGAATGGTTTTAGGGAAATGTGACGCGACATAGGTACCACGACGGGTAGTGTTCGGTCGTAATATTTTGAGGTGATCACAGATGGCGCTACGTAGGTACGGAGCACGTTCGGAGTACGTAATTTTGCACTAGACTACTAGATGGCGGTAAAAAAGCAGCGAAAGCTGCGCTAAAGCACAGATCGGTATAACAGTTTTGATTTTTAAGAGGTGGAACCTTATGACCGTGCTCGGGAAAAATATCGGTCAACAACATTGGTGGCGATTCGTTCGTACGTGGACACGACCTGTGACACGACTTGTTACTGTTAGTCCGTAATTGCAAGATATATTATGATTATTAGGATAATGGGCCAGATTCGTAACCATCCCGACTTAACTAAATCTCAACTAAAATTATTGCCATCCCGTTCTGTTCTCTCATATTAAAAAAATGACAGGTATGGACTTATATTAGTTAAATCGCGTATTTGGCAACCACGCATTGCTACCAATAAATAACTTTGATCATATTTAACTTTAATAGATAAAATTCAAAGCAGTAACTCCTACTCGTAGATCTAAGGCGGTGTTCACACTGGCGCCGCGCTACGCCGCGTAGGGCGGTTATTCTCTAAGTTCCATTGTTCAACACAATTGAAGCATAGACAAATACGGACTCCGCCGCGTTGCGCGTAGCCAGTGTGAACACTACGTAAGCCATGTCGTCTGTCTGACATGTTTGCCCTGTCGCAATCCCGCGAGCGTGTGATACGTGTTCAATATCGCGGGCAAGTAAGTATATATGTTATATTATGGTTAATGTCCGACGGCTGGATAATCCTAGGAATATAATGTTAATCTTAAGACTATCCAAGCCGCCTGGATAAGTCCGAAATCCATGCCGCCTGGATAAAGTTCGAGTCCATGAAAAAACACATTTAGATGTAAGTAAAACCACGGGGTGTACGTAGTATTATAGTTACTCTGTGGTCATAGTGAAAGAATTGGATAGTCTTAAGATTATCCAACGCTGGCTGGATAATGTCCGAAGTTGTGTCATTTTCCAGCTTGAAACGACTACCCCGTGGTTTTACTTACATCTAAATGTGTTTTTTCATGGACTCGAACTTTATCCAGGCGGCATGGATTTCGGACTTATCCAGGCGGCTTGGATAGTCTTAAGATTAACATTATATTCCTAGGATTATCCAGCCGTCGGACATTAACCATAAAATATACACTATACATGCTGCGCGCCGCCGCCGCGCCAATCTGGGTGGGCTGCTTGGTTGGCTATGATTCAACGTGCGCGCAGTTTGACTTCCATTTCTCGTCTGTAGGTACTTACAGCTATAGCTTTGAGAAGTGATTTATAAACGGTTTTTGACTCTTTTCAAATTGAGGTAGGTAATTATTGTAATATTGTTTTTGCTGTCTCTTTTTATTTTATCCAAATTTTAGAAAGTTACAGGACCAAAGTAAAGTAAGGTTAAACCTAAGTTATGTCTACAACAGAATCGGCACTAGTGTGTCCTTGAAAAAAAAAGGGTTAAAAGGATTACTAAAAGCCTAAAAGTCAAAGTAGGTAAATGAAACCAAGTTTAAAAAAAAAACAGCATGTATTTTGCTATTTCCAGGCTGAATCTTGACTTCTTTGAGAGAGTAAAGGATTATATTTTTGTATCTACCCACCCCGTACCATAAGGTGCCATAGTAAGGAATTAAGTGATAAAAGCGTGACTGTACGTAGGTACATTATGTATATGTTACTATTATATTAGGTACTGTGGTTACGCAAAATTCCCGAAATTTCTTATTGGCCGGAAAAAAGGGAAACATTGAGGATTGTGCATTGCAAAACAGCCAATCCGCGAAATGTCCTTTCATTTTTAGCCAATGAGCGTAGTAAAATAACCATTCCGCGGACTGTCAAATACCAAATGAGGGACAATGTAACGTAAACTGATAGAAGTCGCCCTGTTTTTATGTAACTGAACAACTTTGTATCATGAAATTATAAGATGATATTTGTTAATGGTAAAAGTAAAAAAATATACCCCTATCTATCACTCTGCGTAGCTGTCCCTTAAGCCTGCTACACACTATGCCGCCGTTTATGCCGCGCGGCTTGCCCGGCACGACGGCTTCCTTTGAAAGTCGGGCGCGCGGCACGGTCACGGCAGGCCTTGCCGGTGGCATAATGCGCAGCAGCCATTATACCATATTATACCGGTATTTTAATGTCTCTTACACCTGGTATTCTAACTAGATACTTACTTCGGCAATTAACTGTTCGGTGTTTGCCAGTCTGCGAAATGGTTGTTTTACAACGCTCATTGGCCGAAAAAAGACATATCCCAGATTGTGCGTTCTGCGGAGTGTCTCTTTATTCCCACCAATGAACGAATTCGGTGATTATGCGTAACGCGTAACACAACGCGGAAAATTCGCGGATTGGCAGGTGCAGGACAATTCGCGGATTGGCAGGTGCAAAACGCACAATTCGCGAAATGCCCTTTTATTTGTAAGCGTTGTGTCAGGGATAGCGCATACAAACTGGTAGGGATAGGAGTTGCTCAGTCAAATAAACTGAACAACCAACACCAGTAAATTAATTCAGGAAATGAAATAATATTTTTACTTTTCCAAACAAACTGATAGAGGTGGTCATTCATTTTGTATGAAAAAGTTAAAGTTGTTCGTTGATTGAGCAACCACTATCAGTTTTTGGTATGTTCATTTACATCCGGTGTAATAAAGGTGATTATTAACTTTGTGGAATTCCGCGGGCGATGACGTCGGACGGTGTGAAAATACCTTAGGGTTGACCCAATGAAATAAAATACAAAAATGTTTTATAAATGATTTAATTTTATAGAATGGTCATTTTGTTTGACTCCCTTGACCCCTCTTGACTCCCTTGCCCCCTTGACTCCCTTGCCCCCTTGATCCCCTATGACCCCCGTTGGCCCCCCTTGACTCCCTTGCCCCGCTACTTCCCGCTACCCCGACCCCCCTCGACCCCCCGCTCCCCTCCGCAACTCGACCACCGGCCAAACAGCTATCCGTTTCATCTCTACTTTTTGCCCAACACTAGCGTGCGGTGCCCCTCTGCCACTTGTGTCTTCGAAGACACGGCTAGTCGGTAGGTACTTATCGCGCGACCTCGAGCGAGTGACGGAGACCGTCGTCCCACCCAGTGTCAAGGAATTAATATAGCAGTGTCTTAACACTTAATGGTGTGTGTTTTAATTATGTGCTGTATGTCTAAAATCAAATTCATTCGACAATCAACTAATTCATGCAATTTAATAATCAAGCTTATTGTTGGAATCAAATATGCATAAAATCGGAAAGAACTGCTTAATCCCGCATCATCACCCCGCGTAAAGCCGAAAGATGATGCGGGATTAACGATATACCTACGTCGTCAAGTCCGTATTCGAAGCACAGGGCGAACGAACGTAAGACCGTAAGCGCATACAACTCGGGATTGAAGCGAAAACAAATCAAACTTTACGGCGTCACAAGTTCGGTATCGCGTTTTTTTTCTCACAAATATTGCGCTATTCGTTGCAGTAAATAAAACGAAAATAAATAGTTCACATAACTATACTAGCAATAAGACGTAGTATATTATTAGTTTTTGTTTAATCTTGCATTATTGACATATTTTGGAATTAGTTATTATTTTTTGTAAAATAATGAAATATTTGAAATAAAGTAACGATATTCAAAATGGAAACAGAAAAACGAGCTAGTCCCTAGGTGACAGCGACATCTAGCAATGCACGCTACAAACTGTAAGTATTTTGTGACAAGTTGAGGTGCTATATGGCTGAGAGTAAAGTCCGCGTAGTAGAAATTCCTGCCGCTAGGTGGCCGATTAAATAAATACTTAAAATCACTATTTTATCGATTTTTACCGATTTTTACCGATTTTTTCATTCGTACAGGTGCTATGGTTTTTTATCTAATGGAATATTTATTTTCTTCAACCATATTCCTTACTTTTTTATTGTTGGTTTACAACTCGATACTCGTAGCGCCATCTATTGATATTTTTTAAAAGCCTCTTTACTGTTGTTCGTAATGGGACCCCATGGCTATAATCAGATGTTCTAGTTTGTAGTATCAAGCTTTTAGCTAATGATCAACTTTTATTCCAGACATAAAACCAAAGAAAAGAAAATACAAAAAGCGAAAAACTAAAGCACTGAAAACAGAAAAAGCTAAGCCTAAAGCAGTAAAAATAGAAAAAGTTAAGCCAGAATTAGAATTTTTATCATGTGGTAAGCCAAAAATGTTAAAAGAATTATTGAGAATACAAATATTTCAGATTTCTAAAACATTCATAAAATTGCTTTAAATTAAATATTTAATAACAGGGAATAATCGCACTTTAAAAATAATGTTAAAATCTTCAGCTTTTGGTTTCCACTATAAAAAGCTTAGTAGCTTTATTTAAATGAACTTAACTTTAAAAATGTATATTTTTTATCTCGAAATCAAAAGTACCGCTCTTATTGAGACATCCTTTACAAACCATTACTTTAGAAGTGAAAATATTAATTAAAGCAGAAACCATTATTTTTGTAGCTGCTTACGTCAAATTTAAAGTGCTTTTAAATACATCCCTTTAAAAACTAACAAAATTTCAGGGCTATGTAAAGAAACTTATTCTGATGTTAAAGAGTTATCAGATCACATTGAGAGTCACAAAAATGACAAAATGTGCAGATTATGCTCAGCAAGTTTTGAACTCTGGCCAACATTAGTTGGACATCGATTCACGCACATACCGGAGAAGGAATTCAGGTGCCATGTGTGTAGAAAAGGATGGCATTGCGGGGCCTCGACGGCAGTCAGTATGGAATATCACTACATGAATAGGCATTATGAAGGAGTGGTAAGCAATATAAAAAAAATCTTAGACAACTTCCAACTTCCTAACCAGGAATCAGGAAACTACTGCCGCAAACACATTTACATTTATTTTTCTGATTTTAGTCTAAACAGTTTATTTAATGATCACTTAATGAAGATTTATCTAGTACTAGCTAGCTTCTTGTGATTTCACGCGCGGCTGATCTCACATTTTTTTACGATACCTTAAATTTTTTCCATGAAATCAAGGTATTTTCCCACTGTTAAAAGTATATAAATAATCAATTAGTTCAGTTTTTTTATTTTTATGCTTATCATTATGCGTTTTTGTTTCAGAAAACTAAGTTTTCCTGTAAAGTATGTTTCCGAAAGTATGAGACACCGCGCAAGCTCGGCAAACACATGAACATGACACATACAAAGAAATGTTTTATATGCGACTATTGCAATAAATCGTAAGTTTTGTGAATATTCATACCTACATACATACTTACATACAATCACGCCTGTATTCCTAATGGGGTAAGCAGAGCGTCAACGACCCAAACTAAGGTTGTTCTGCCACGTCTGACAAGATTTGAGGGTTGTTTATAATAGATCTGTGTATTGCTGTAGTGACAGGTTGTCAGTCCATTCGCCTAAATTACAATGTACTGAAACCCTCAAATCCCATATCTGGCTTTTACAGCATGCAGCGCGGCTCATTCTATGTTTTTCTATCGCTCCCAGTCCAGCAGAATATTCAAGCTATTATTTATTTTTATGGCTCACAGGTAGCCCACAGTCCTCAATAAGGTTAATTTGCAGTGACTAAATTCTACATGGAATAAAACAAAACTGAGGATAAACTCGATCTGGAGGTAGCGGGTTCGATTTCCTTTAAACAGATTATTGGGAGTGAATCCAAGACCACGATCACTTGGCACTTAACATGTATGAATATTTTCAGAGTATTGTATCAGAGTATATTTTCAGAGTAGTGACTTACGCATTTCAGTTGCACCACCAAATCGCAGCTGAGAACTCACATCCGACGCCACAGCGACATCAGAAGCTACGTGTGCGAGTTATGCGGCTTCGCCAGCAAACACAGCGGTGGACTCAAGGTAAACTCTTACCTCATCATATCCCGTCGCCGTATTTCACGGGGTCGGCTACCTAATCTAGAGGATTGAACGAGGGTAGGTACTGGTTTTAACACAGAGCGACTGCCATCTGACCTCCGTAATATCAGATCGATAAAATCCAGAATTAAACTTCCTTGAACTTTTGACTGTGTGTTATACTAAATGTATAGTTACTAACTAATTTAATTTATAAAGACTGAACATTGTTAATAAGGTGAATATTTTGTAACAAACGATGTATGGGTTACCTGGAATAAAGACATTTGATTTTTTTTATTTATTATTTTATTAGGGATAAACATAAACATATTAATAGTGAAAACCATTATTTTTATTATTATTTTTAAAGCTGAGCATGTTTTATAGTGGAAACCATTATTTGTATAGTGTGATTATAATATTCTTCTTATGTAATGGAATGTCCAATCTCGTATTGTTTCCAGGACCATAAGATCCGCAAGCACGCCCCGGGGAAGGTGAAGTGCGTGTCGTGCCAGCGCTGGTTCGCGACCGCCGCCGACAGGGAGAGGCACGTCTGCAACGTCGTGCCCAAGATCTGTCCGGTGTGCGGGGTCAACATCGACAAATCCAAGAACGTGCGTATTCTACAGTTTACCTTTTAATCGACTAATGACTCTCTATCATACTTGTTTACTTTGTTTTCCCAATTTAAATGAATTCAATAATTTCTCTAAACCCTCAGTACAACCGCCACATGGAAGCGC
>JARACY010001368.1:0-60057 GCA_029255725.1 Scrobipalpa atriplicella | reverse complement strand
AATGCAGGGTGTCTGAGTTGCATCCAATGAGTGTATGAATAAAAATTGTTAACGTGCTTCATAAATTTAAACAACAGCGATTTTATGGAGCCCAGATATACAATATTCTAATTGGATATTGAGTATGTATTTAGGTTGACTCACCTGTCAGATAAATGACCGAAGACCATATTCCCCACGAGAATACCGAGCATGAAAACCGTCTGCGTAAGGTTCTTGAGCCATGCCCTGTCACACACGAGATCCCACTGCGTTATGATGGTCTGCCTGAAGATGCTATGGTCGTACTCGTAATCTGTGCAGTTGGCATAGCACTGGTTGTCGAACACTTCAGTTTCGTGGCTAGAAGCGCAGGTGAAGTTGACGGGTGGTGCCAGGAAGATGATGCTCATCTGATGCCACGCTACCGGAAACTTGACGAGGAACACGACGCAACATATCCAGATCTGCCATTTCCCGATGGCGCCAATAGCTTTAGTCAATGGATCCTCTTTTTCTATCTCGTACTCGTTAACTTTTGCCTCGTTCTCCAGCACTAAGGGACAGAAAAAAAAATAGATTAGAAAATGGCGTACCTATACTTGCATTTACATCCAGTTAATATTCTCTTTGTAAAGTTTACAACTTTATAAAGTTTTGAATGAATTGTAATGGAATTGAGTCCCTCAAATGTGGAAAACACAAATCTTACTTAATTTTTCGTTGTTTTTGACCGTTTCATTTGTTTCGGGAATCATCTTTCGTCAGATTTAAAACTTTTTAAAAATCGAACACTCATTTATGCACTTTAAAGAAAAATAAATTCTTATATTTAAATTAAAAATGATGCTTTAAATAGGAACTGGCTGGAAACACCCGATGCGTTCAGACCCCAAGCGCCAAGTGGTCTGGGTCCACGGCCGTGCTCCCAGGAAGATTCATCTCGTGGATTGCTATCATTATCATCATACCTACGGGTGGCAAGTGGCTGTGTTCTCTCCCACCATATTGGATAATGTTCGACAAATTATATTTGCTGTCACGCGTTCCAGAATTTGTTTTGACTCGAAATAAAAACATTTCTGAGAAAATGAAAGATAAGTGTAGCTTATTTGTTTTTGTTTACATAAAGACTTTTCAGAATCAGAATCAATATTTGTATTTGTATAGGTAGTAAATAAGTAATAAAAAGTACACTTTTAACGTTTTTAAAGAATTAGGACACATGTCTAAATTAAGCAGTTAATATTTTAGGGAAAGGAACTGTCGGTACTTATGTCAAATTCGGTTGGATCCAATTTGTTTGATAAAATATAATGTAGAGCAAATAGATGAGTATTGAGTAGATGATTATCGTAGTCAGGTTGTTGCTGAAAAAATACTTTCATATTTAAAAATATTTTGGTAACGTAGAATGTAAGTGCGATTATTTATTATCACATAATTCCATGGATTATGTTTAATGAAAGTCGTTACAGTTTATGTTCACTTGAATCATGTAAAATGTTTACCTATTTATAAAAATATTCTTATGGAATGCCACTAGCCGATTTTATAACCATCTACCTACTTTGTTATAAATTTTTCTAGTATATCAACGTACACTAGTATGAGAGAGAGATACCGTGCTACACGATCACTGCACTTGCTCAATGGACCTACATGTGCGTGACCCGTACCTACTGCATCAACCGCGGGATTATGTTACATCATTATACTGGGTGTAAAGGACAGCGTCCCGCAAACTTATAGGGATTGCTCAATCAACGAAACTGAACAACTACCACCCGGTTTTTTTTGTCAGAAATTTGCTTTTTAAAACAAAATTTGCTTGAAAAGAAATTTGCTTTTGAAAACAAAATGACCAGCTCGATCAGACAATTTGTATGGAAAAAGCAATTTTTTTTTCATTTCCTGAAAAAAAAAACCTGGTGATAGTTGTTCAGTATCGTTGACTCAGCAACCCCTATCAGTTTGCGGGACGCTGTCACTTACATTACACCCAGTATAGACCCCACTGGCACTTACACCACAGGCCACATAAGCTCGTGTCTGTCAAGGAGGCATATTTTAACTTAACTACCAATTTACATATATGAATGACAATGTTTGTATCAAACTTAACTATATTTGTTAAAATGCATTTGTTATTTACTACGTCTTTGATTTCACTCACGTTTTACCTAAATATAATTTTTTTAAAAAGGGAAAATATCACTAGATATATAAAAAAAAATGTTTTTATTTTGTTTAATTAAATCCTGTTTTTCTAGAATCGATAAATTTAAACTTTGTACTTTATAATATAAGAATAATTATAATGCGAGCATGATATGAGAGTGATAAACGTGGTGATAACCGTTTGACCTCTGAGGGTCTGCCACGGCAAGGACCGTAGACTGTCGAGTCAATCCAGCTTATCTGTTCTGTGGAGCCGCGCCTCCAAATGATAACAGCTTGGAAATGTTCGACGTCAAGCAATCAGGACAAACATGATGTATGGCCTGGTACAAATTTTCCGCACCTACAATCTCTTTGTTTACCGTGTCATGTCCAGTTAGTTAGAATAATATCTCCCCACTCAGTGTGATTTTTACGATACCAAAAAGAAGACATGAGATATGCCAAATTTGTGATCCTTAGTCCTAGGAAAATCCAAATACGACCCCTCTCATCATAAGAGGTGAGGAGGCCCATGCCCTTGGGATCTGTACTCTCTCTCTCTTAGGCCGACGACATGCAACAGTGGTGATCATATTACAATGATGTCAATGAGTATCTGTATATCACAATAAAGTATTTACACACCTCTGCATTATTATATCAACATAATGTATCAAGGAACTTGCGTTTAAAGCAAGAAAATAATCCCAAGGGATTTAAAGTTGTATGGAAATCCTTAATAGCCCAAGGGTTATTATGTGATTTGAATTTGGAATGTCATGTGAACTACTAAGAAAATAATTTTCAGAAAAAAAAAATATGGCTGTGTGTGTATTAAAACTGTTGCCACACTCGCCTTCTGCGCCTCCCGGCGAGTGTAAAAAGGCTGTATGACTAGTTATCTGTATGTGCTCTTTGCTTTGTATAAAAAAAAGAAACTAAAAAAAAGAAAACGCGGTTTGATTTTGCAAAAGTTTTTCTCTCATTGATTATTACTTCCATTTCGTAAATTGTCGAGTGAAATTAATATTTTGACTCCAGAAGACATTGTGACTAGTATTTTATCGTATTTTGTTATTTATGTTGAATATGTTAAATACGATCAATTCGTTTTTTGGAAAAATACGTAGGTAGTGGATTGTGAACGTGAAGTGTAGTTCAGTGAGTGTGAATTGACTTTCGGATCTGTTGCTTCTGGTATGTTTTCAATATTTATTTATGTATCAATATTACATGATTAGGTATATTTCTGAGCTTTATTATCTTACAGACGCCTGCCACCGTCTAAGTAATCTGTGCAGTAGGTGTGTAAAATATAGTATGCTCCTCGGGAATAAATGTGTCTTCGCCTTGGGCAGACTTGAATCCCTCGCTACATTCAGGATTCTTGTAATAATTCCCTCGCTTCGCTCAGGAATTAAAGATTTAATTCCCTCGCTGCGCTCGGGAATTAATCCTAGAATCCTTCATTCCGCTCAGGATTCAATATGCTGCCCGTGACGTTAGACACTGCTTTATTCCCTCGTTGCCTAATATACTATTCTGATTCTGATTCTGCTTGCACTCTCATATTCGTACTTAGCCAAAAACTATCAAAAAATGAAACAGCCGGATGTTGGCTAATTTGACCGGATACGAATTCAAAAATCGGATAGAATTTGGAAACCATGTCGAAATCTATAAACTATGTATATGTAAGTAGAGCACCATCGTAGTATGATTAGACAAAAATAATAGGTATCAAACAAAAAAAAGATAACAAATAGCAGACAAAAAATAATAATGCCGTCTGAGCGGTGACCGCGGAGGTCGAAAAATGTAAATAATCGCATCAAGGCCCAATTAAAGCGATAAAAATAAAAGATAGCTAACATTTCTCGTATTTCAGAAATATTTTTCGACTGATCGGAATGAGCAAAGTTTTAAATTCCTTATTTACCAAAAGTAATTGTGACGAAAGCTTTTTGGCGAAATTAAACTTAATAATGTTGGCAATTCGTAGTTGCAAAATACGCGATTTAACTACCTATAAAATAAGTCCATACCTGTCACTTTCTACCATGAGAGAACAGAACGGGATGGCAATAATTTTAGTT
The DNA here is from genome assembly GCA_029255725.1 of Scrobipalpa atriplicella. Classification (NCBI taxonomy): domain Eukaryota; kingdom Metazoa; phylum Arthropoda; class Insecta; order Lepidoptera; family Gelechiidae; genus Scrobipalpa; species Scrobipalpa atriplicella. Next base: position 55,819 of record JARACY010001368.1, on the reverse strand, counting down.
GAGATTTAATTAAGGGGTGGTTACGAATCAGGCCCATTAGCGTAGCAATGAGGGTGAACGCCCCCGACCGATGTAGTTTTCCACCGTTAAAATAAGCACACAGCGGAGAAACCGATGGTTACTCGTATAATTAGTTGCATATACTCATCTCTACCTACATGAAAGTATACTAACTTGTCTGGAAGCCAATATAAAATGGTAAATTAATTAAATACTTAGGCCCGTATTTATAAACAGCTCTTAAGTGTGACAGCGAGTTTGAGTTCGTATCAGAAATGTCATTTTAGTACAAAACGACCTGACAAATCCATACTTAATATAGATCTCAATCTTGAGATTGCTTTATAAATACGAGCCTTAGATGTCCTGTCCAGTCCTGTCCAACTTGGTTTGTTCCAAATTGATTCTCAGATGCAGATTTTATTTATTGTCATAAAAAACACGTTGATAAGGATGCGGTTTTGCTACTGAAAATAAATTAGTACCTACCTAACTACTTACTTACGTATTTTACTTACTACCTACTAAAAGTAAAAAAGAACGGATTTTACAAAGTGGTGTCATTGACGAAAATTGCAGTTTTTTTAGGTATTGTTTTTTTTGCCTCCCCCGATCCAAACGAAATGTGCCCATTAGACTAGCTACCGTAAAATGCATTAGATCAGGAAATATTTTCCGAAATATTTTGCGTTTGAAATGTTAGCTATCTTTTATTTTTATCGCTTTAATTGGGCCTTGATGCGATTATTTACATTTTTCGACCTCCGCGGTCACCGCTCAGACGGCATTATTATTTTTTGTCTGCTATTTGTTATCTTTTTTTTGTTTGATACCTATTATTTTTGTCTAATCATACTACGATGGTGCTCTACTTACATATACATAGTTTATAGATTTCGACATGGTTTCCAAATTCTATCCGATTTTTGAATTCGTATCCGGTCAAATTAGCCAACATCCGGCTGTTTCATTTTTTGATAGTTTTTGGCTAAGTACGAATATGAGAGTGCAAGCAGAATCAGAATCAGAATAGTATATTAGGCAACGAGGGAATAAAGCAGTGTCTAACGTCACGGGCAGCATATTGAATCCTGAGCGGAATGAAGGATTCTAGGATTAATTCCCGAGCGCAGCGAGGGAATTAAATCTTTAATTCCTGAGCGAAGCGAGGGAATTATTACAAGAATCCTGAATGTAGCGAGGGATTCAAGTCTGCCCAAGGCGAAGACACATTTATTCCCGAGGAGCATACTATATTTTACACACCTACTGCACAGATTACTTAGACGGTGGCAGGCGTCTGTAAGATAATAAAGCTCAGAAATATACCTAATCATGTAATATTGATACATAAATAAATATTGAAAACATACCAGAAGCAACAGATCCGAAAGTCAATTCACACTCACTGAACTACACTTCACGTTCACAATCCACTACCTACGTATTTTTCCAAAAAACGAATTGATCGTATTTAACATATTCAACATAAATAACAAAATACGATAAAATACTAGTCACAATGTCTTCTGGAGTCAAAATATTAATTTCACTCGACAATTTACGAAATGGAAGTAATAATCAATGAGAGAAAAACTTTTGCAAAATCAAACCGCGTTTTCTTTTTTTTAGTTTCTTTTTTTTATACAAAGCAAAGAGCACATACAGATAACTAGTCATACAGCCTTTTTACACTCGCCGGGAGGCGCAGAAGGCGAGTGTGGCAACAGTTTTAATACACACACAGCCATATTTTTTTTTTCTGAAAATTATTTTCTTAGTAGTTCACATGACATTCCAAATTCAAATCACATAATAACCCTTGGGCTATTAAGGATTTCCATACAACTTTAAATCCCTTGGGATTATTTTCTTGCTTTAAACGCAAGTTCCTTGATACATTATGTTGATATAATAATGCAGAGGTGTGTAAATACTTTATTGTGATATACAGATACTCATTGACATCATTGTAATATGATCACCACTGTTGCATGTCGTCGGCCTAAGAGAGAGAGAGTACAGATCCCAAGGGCATGGGCCTCCTCACCTCTTATGATGAGAGGGGTCGTATTTGGATTTTCCTAGGACTAAGGATCACAAATTTGGCATATCTCATGTCTTCTTTTTGGTATCGTAAAAATCACACTGAGTGGGGAGATATTATTCTAACTAACTGGACATGACACGGTAAACAAAGAGATTGTAGGTGCGGAAAATTTGTACCAGGCCATACATCATGTTTGTCCTGATTGCTTGACGTCGAACATTTCCAAGCTGTTATCATTTGGAGGCGCGGCTCCACAGAACAGATAAGCTGGATTGACTCGACAGTCTACGGTCCTTGCCGTGGCAGACCCTCAGAGGTCAAACGGTTATCACCACGTTTATCACTCTCATATCATGCTCGCATTATAATTATTCTTATATTATAAAGTACAAAGTTTAAATTTATCGATTCTAGAAAAACAGGATTTAATTAAACAAAATAAAAACATTTTTTTTTATATATCTAGTGATATTTTCCCTTTTTAAAAAAATTATATTTAGGTAAAACGTGAGTGAAATCAAAGACGTAGTAAATAACAAATGCATTTTAACAAATATAGTTAAGTTTGATACAAACATTGTCATTCATATATGTAAATTGGTAGTTAAGTTAAAATATGCCTCCTTGACAGACACGAGCTTATGTGGCCTGTGGTGTAAGTGCCAGTGGGGTCTATACTGGGTGTAATGTAAGTGACAGCGTCCCGCAAACTGATAGGGGTTGCTGAGTCAACGATACTGAACAACTATCACCAGGTTTTTTTTTTCAGGAAATGAAAAAAAAATTGCTTTTTCCATACAAATTGTCTGATCGAGCTGGTCATTTTGTTTTCAAAAGCAAATTTCTTTTCAAGCAAATTTTGTTTTAAAAAGCAAATTTCTGACAAAAAAACCGGGTGGTAGTTGTTCAGTTTCGTTGATTGAGCAATCCCTATAAGTTTGCGGGACGCTGTCCTTTACACCCAGTATAATGATGTAACATAATCCCGCGGTTGATGCAGTAGGTACGGGTCACGCACATGTAGGTCCATTGAGCAAGTGCAGTGATCGTGTAGCACGGTATCTCTCTCTCATACTAGTGTACGTTGATATACTAGAAAAATTTATAACAAAGTAGGTAGATGGTTATAAAATCGGCTAGTGGCATTCCATAAGAATATTTTTATAAATAGGTAAACATTTTACATGATTCAAGTGAACATAAACTGTAACGACTTTCATTAAACATAATCCATGGAATTATGTGATAATAAATAATCGCACTTACATTCTACGTTACCAAAATATTTTTAAATATGAAAGTATTTTTTCAGCAACAACCTGACTACGATAATCATCTACTCAATACTCATCTATTTGCTCTACATTATATTTTATCAAACAAATTGGATCCAACCGAATTTGACATAAGTACCGACAGTTCCTTTCCCTAAAATATTAACTGCTTAATTTAGACATGTGTCCTAATTCTTTAAAAACGTTAAAAGTGTACTTTTTATTACTTATTTACTACCTATACAAATACAAATATTGATTCTGATTCTGAAAAGTCTTTATGTAAACAAAAACAAATAAGCTACACTTATCTTTCATTTTCTCAGAAATGTTTTTATTTCGAGTCAAAACAAATTCTGGAACGCGTGACAGCAAATATAATTTGTCGAACATTATCCAATATGGTGGGAGAGAACACAGCCACTTGCCACCCGTAGGTATGATGATAATGATAGCAATCCACGAGATGAATCTTCCTGGGAGCACGGCCGTGGACCCAGACCACTTGGCGCTTGGGGTCTGAACGCATCGGGTGTTTCCAGCCAGTTCCTATTTAAAGCATCATTTTTAATTTAAATATAAGAATTTATTTTTCTTTAAAGTGCATAAATGAGTGTTCGATTTTTAAAAAGTTTTAAATCTGACGAAAGATGATTCCCGAAACAAATGAAACGGTCAAAAACAACGAAAAATTAAGTAAGATTTGTGTTTTCCACATTTGAGGGACTCAATTCCATTACAATTCATTCAAAACTTTATAAAGTTGTAAACTTTACAAAGAGAATATTAACTGGATGTAAATGCAAGTATAGGTACGCCATTTTCTAATCTATTTTTTTTTCTGTCCCTTAGTGCTGGAGAACGAGGCAAAAGTTAACGAGTACGAGATAGAAAAAGAGGATCCATTGACTAAAGCTATTGGCGCCATCGGGAAATGGCAGATCTGGATATGTTGCGTCGTGTTCCTCGTCAAGTTTCCGGTAGCGTGGCATCAGATGAGCATCATCTTCCTGGCACCACCCGTCAACTTCACCTGCGCTTCTAGCCACGAAACTGAAGTGTTCGACAACCAGTGCTATGCCAACTGCACAGATTACGAGTACGACCATAGCATCTTCAGGCAGACCATCATAACGCAGTGGGATCTCGTGTGTGACAGGGCATGGCTCAAGAACCTTACGCAGACGGTTTTCATGCTCGGTATTCTCGTGGGGAATATGGTCTTCGGTCATTTATCTGACAGGTGAGTCAACCTAAATACATACTCAATATCCAATTAGAATATTGTATATCTGGGCTCCATAAAATCGCTGTTGTTTAAATTTATGAAGCACGTTAACAATTTTTATTCATACACTCATTGGATGCAACTCAGACACCCTGCGTAATTTTATTGCGTCAAAAATGTAGGCCGTTCCATCTTGAGTAAATTGGAACATCCTGATCTTCACGCATGCAAAAATCATCTTGTACTTTATTCCATTGGGTTCCGGATGCGATTACTTTAGCAGACGTTGACCCACTTCACAGACGTTAATGGGAACAGACAATGATTTTGATATATAATATTAAATATAAGACTTAAATAAATATAAAAGAACTCTATCATATAAATTACACAGTGACGTCTATTATTTTAGAACTTGTATCCAAAAATAGTTATCATATCAAGTAGCAAATACCTGGTCTAGAAGTTAAATAAAGTCAACTTAGAAAACTGTTTAGTTAATCCAGATTCCTAATAAGTTCAACTGCCCATAAACACTATCAATATCATCGAAATATAGATATGGATAAACCATACAAGGAATAAAAAATATACCTTTTACTATATAACTTTTAACTTATTCGTAAGAGTTAGAGAAATATGATTAGTTCGTCTCCTAGTACTATACAAAGTCCCATTTTTATCATTAACCTTATAAACGTGAAGCATCTAGACGGGTAGAAACTAAGAAACATGTTCATTAACCTGGGTCAACGTACTTCACCTATCAATCAATCTTTCCGTAAACATACACGTCATTGATCAACGCAACATCGCAATTATAAATATAATTTTATGATTCCATAAACAAAAACATCTTTTATAATTGCAGGTTCGGTAGACGCATGCCTTTCCTCGCGGCAGTCTTCCTTCAGTTGATATCAGGTGTGACAACGGCCTATTCTGTCAACTGGTACATGTTTACCACGCTCCGTTTCTTCCTCGCCGTCGCCACCGGAGGCACGATGGTCACAAGCTTCGTACTCACTATGGAACTCATCGGCGCCAAATACAGAGAGACTGTTGGAATCATCTACCAGATTCCGTTCAACTTCGGCCATCTTTCACTGCCTCTCTTCGGATATTATTTGAGAGACTGGGACAAATTCCAACTGGCGATATCGTTGCCGTCCATAATATTCCTGAGCTACTACTTCTTACTACCTGAATCTCCGAGATGGCTTTTGACGGCTGGTAGAACTGATGAAGCTGTGAAGATTATGGAAACTGCAGCTAAAAGGTACATTATCACAACTAAATCCTGAAATACTTTTCTCGCTTGCTTAAAAAACACGTACCTATTAATTCTTGTATCATCATCATTGTTCCAGAAATGGTCGTCCAACAGACGGAATAGCGGCGTCCACTCAAAAGATGGCGGTGGAGTTCACCAACAAGACAGACGAGCATGCGTCGTTCTTCGCCTTGTTCAAGACTCCGAAGTTGCGCGCGCGCACCTTGGCCATCTGCTTCAACTGGTTCGTGTGCGGATTGTGCTTCTTCGGCGTGTCGCAGTACATCAGCCACGTGTCTGGGAACATCTTCATCAACGTTGCCATCTCTGCTGCTATCCAGGTAAATGAAAATGCATTTTCGTCTATTCCTTACTTTTTTTTGGCTGATTGTCAGCCCTAAGCTAGAACTCCAAATTCGAGGTGTCTAATCGTAATTATCTATTTGTTTTATTAATGCTATAAATCAGAATGATTGACATAGCCTCTACGAAGATTACATTTTACTATTGACCCTCGATAAGGATTGTTGTTATTTTCCTTTATATGCAACACGCGTACGAATCCAGATGATCTTTCGTCAGACAGACGACACCATAAACCTAATTACTTACGTCAAAATCTAGGTTTTGTTTTGTACAACGTAATTAATCTTATCAATCATTTGAATAGAAGTTATCATTTGTTTTTCCTACTACTTATAGGTAGTAGGACGGATATATCCGTAGATTCGATTTACGCTAAATTAGGTACCTAATTAATCTAACATCTATTAGGTTGTAGAAATTGTGTGGATGAGTTTAAGAGAGGATTTAAGTAAGTCGTCTTATCTATTTCAGATTCCTGCTACACTGGTCTCAATCTACGCAAACCGAGTCCTCGGTAGGAAGATCACCCTCATCAGTTCCAACTGTATTGCCGGGCTGAGCTGCCTGCTGATCATCATCGTGCCACACTCCGGAGCCAGCCATCTGACCCTCGGCTGCCTCGGACTTTGGGGCATGAGCATCTCCTTTGCCACGGTCTACTTGTACGCTGGAGAACTGTTCCCTACAGTAGTGAGAAACTCTGGAGTGGGATTGTCTTCAACAGTGGCGAGGATAGGGTCGATGTTAGCTCCTTTTGTAGCGACTCTCTCGCATACAAGCCCTTGGCTTCCGCCTTTAGCGTTTGGCATCGTCCCGCTGATTGGAGCCGTTCTCTGCATCATCCTACCTGACACTCGCGGGAAGAAACTCCCCGACACACTGGAGGAAGGCGAGGCGTAGTTTACTGTTGATCTCTGTTTTAGGCTAACGAGGCTTCTTACATATTTAAAGTATTTTACCTTATACCAGTTATGATCGTTTGAATGAATCTCAGATGTGCCAATTGATGTTCTATGAAGGTTATTATCATTGAGAATATTTCGTAGTTATGGTATCTAATTATTAGATAGGTAGGTACATAACATAAGACGAATTATGTTTATTTAATTCAATAGCTTTACCAACATATTATTTAGATCATGTAAGGTCTATGTATATAGGCTGTGATATTATTTAAGTTTGTAAGTATAATAATAAAGTTAATTGAAAATATGCCTGATAATGCTTATTTAAATTAAAAACATATCGATTTAAAACTAATCCTTTGTTAAAATAAATCAAATTATATTAAGCGTAAGAAAATGACTCTTAAACTGCCACAGACAAAATTTTAATAGCGCGTAACAGAGCGTAACACAGCAAACAGTTTCCTATTGTCTTTAAAATATAGACGGTTGTCGTCATTCACAAAGTCGACCGAATGGTCCTAAAGCAGTGGTCTTCAACCTTTTTGACCCCACGGGCCAAATTTCCCTAAAAAAATTTTTGGTGGGCCGCAATTTAAGAAAAAAATATATTTACCATTAAAAATATTTATAATTATTTAAAAATTCTATTATATCACAATACTTTCAATTCAAAATTTGAATTTTTTACATATTACCAACAAATACACATAAAAACAAATTTCGGGGGAAGTGCGCCCGCGTCTTGCCTCACGCAGGGTAGGTACTGTGCGCGTATTATTGTTTTAATAACTACTAGCTTTCCACCCGTGTTAAATGAGTTTTCCCGTGGAAGCGAAGGTTTTTCCGCGGTAAAAAGTTACATTTTTTCTATTCTAGAACCTAACCAATATGTGTGTCAAGTTTCATCCCGATCCATCCAACAAACATCCTAACTATCGAATTTTATAATATTTGTGGGATTTTAGTGTAGAATGAAATCATTTTTATAACTATTAGCGATATCGATGCAAAGAGAGTAAGACAGATCTGAAAATTTTATGAATTGGTTGAAGACCCCTGTCCTAAAGGGTTTATCGTATTACAACAATAAGGCATTCTATATTACATTGCTTAAGTAAAGTAACAGACGTGTGCTTATATTTAAATTAATATACTCAGGTTCGTCACTCTGTCATAAAAATATTAAACTTATTGTTAGTTTACGTGGTTTATATGCAAGACGTCTGTTGATATTAGTCTGAATTTAAAGAAAAAAAAAACATTATGAGATATGAAATTATATTCTTGTGATTATATTCTGTTGTTGTACATGAAGAATAAAACATCACTGTATAAGTGGTAAGTAAGATCAAAGATATATTCAGTTCAAATTCAATATATTATCATCATTTATATAAATCTTACTTGTTTTTTTTTTTAAATCATCCTAAAAAATATAAATCCACATTCAAAGTTAGCTCTCTGAATTATAGTATGCGTAAACTAGAAAGACTTGATCTAAGAGACCCAGACACTATAAAATAATCCCATAGGATTAGCATGCCACTTCTAACTCACATTGTTACTACCACTAAGATATGGGAAGATAATGTTATCTTTATGCTATTTATCTGTGAAGGACTATATGGATGGTTGGTCTGAATAATTTTAGTGGCATGATGTGACTCGTGTTGCCTTTAACTGAAATGTGCGCATTTTACATTTAAGAGTTATTTTGCATTTAAAATGGCTCTTTATGGCGTAAGTAAATCGTAATGAAACAAAAAACCATTGAGTGTATTCTGAAATTTCTAAATCATTGTTTAATTTATTTTGTTTTCCTAAATTCCAGTAAACATGTCTGAAAAAGATCTAGTAGAAGAAATAATTGGAAGTTTCGGCAGATACCAATCATGGATTTTATTTGTGATCACGTTGGCACATTTACCAGCCGACTTCCAGCTGAACAATGTGTTGTTTATCCTCCCGAGTGTCGATTATGTGTGCAAGGATGCCGGAGCCTTCAACAAAACAAATTACTGTCCTTGTGAAACTCCTGAGTATGACCGGAGTGCAATTGTGGAGTCAGCCACGACCGAGTGGAACCTGATCTGCGGGAGGACATTCTTCGCGAGTCTGGCGCAGTCAATGATGATAGTCGGGATGCTGTCCGGAAGTTTGTTGTACGGATACATATCAGACAGGTAAAATTAAGGCCAACGTAGAAGGATTTAGGTCGACAGTGACGATACTAGTCTCTATTTTGAAATTAAATTTGATGAGATGTTGACATTAGCCATCCTAGTTTGCTTATTTCTCACAACAGTTTGTTCTCCGGGAAGGAGAACTCGATTTTACACTCCAATTAAACATGAATATTTTTTTTAAGGTTCGGCAGAAAAGTTGCTGTTTTGGTCGCCATTTTCACCCAGCCTCTCTTTGGAACGATTAATGCATTTGCCAGTAATTACTGGACGTTTGCAGTATTTCGATTTCTGGCAGGAAATGCTCTTGGCGGCACCTATGTATCATGCTATGTGCTCATGATGGAGCTAAGTGGAAAATCGTTCAGACCTTATTTGTGTGGGCTCCATGAAATAGCGCCAGCTTTATCAGTCATTCTACTGCCAGTGATTGCATATTCCTTAAGAGATTGGAGACATCTGCAAATGGCGACAGCAACACCATGGCTAGTTGTAATTGTTTACTTCTGGATCTTACCAGAATCTCCTCGTTGGCTCATCACCGTGGGAAGAAAAAGGGAAGCCATTGAGATTCTTACCTATATAGCTAAAAAGTAAGATTATTTTTATGTTTTGTTAGGTACACATGAAATATTTGCAGAGATGATTCATAAAGCTAACATTTTATTTCACAGAAATAACCGTCCAACCGACAACATTGAGACCCTTGTAAACTTTATCGAAAAAGAATCAAAATGTGAGGACAGCGATAGACATGGTTCTTACATAGACTTATTCAAGACACCTAAAATCAGAAAATACACCATCATCAATGGACTGATTTGGATGTGCTGCGCTCACGCTTACTTTGGCGCCACCCAGTTCATCGGACGCCTAAATGGCAATATTTATATTAACGTTCTTATAACAGGCTTACTATTCATACCAGCTCTGGTGATCATGGTTATCTGTGCAGTGTTTTTGAAGCGAAAGATTGTCACTATCATCACCTTCTGCATTTGTGGTTTTTCGATATTAGCGTTTATAGTAGTACCATCAGGCATGCAGTCAGTTTCAAACACATTCGCAATTTTGGGTCAATTGGCATCTTACATAGCATTTGTTTTGATATATTTGTATACTACAGAAGTGTTCCCAACTGTTGTTAGAAATTCAGCGATGGGGTTCGCATCGATGTCTGCTAGAGTAGGAGGCTTAGTGGCACCATTCGTAGTGAATATAGGAATAGAATGGGTATCGATGACAATATTAAGTGCTTTAGCATTTGCAGCAGCATTACTGTGTTGCATGCTTCCAGAAACAAAGGATATTGTTCTGCAGAATTCAATAGAGCAATCTGAACTACCTGTTAAGAAAATATAAGCCTTATTTCTACTATTTTCTGTATTAAGCTTTAACAAATTCTTTCTGTGTACAGTCTCCGTTATCAGTGGCAGACTTATAACTAAACAAATGAAACCTTACGTTATTTACGAATGATAAATGTGCGGATATAAAATGAAATGTGGTAAAATCACGCCTTGTTTAAAATATACTTAACATCTCTATCTCGTCTTTGTCGTCTCTTTAGATAAATAATTAATAATCTGTGATATCTTGTCAGATAATGAGGGCAATTTGGCAAGAACGAGAGCGACCGCCATAACTGTTCAGGCAGTGATTTCAGATAACTGCCTCCGTGGTCTAGTGGTCTGAGCCATGGGCTTACGATCCGGAGGTCCTGGGTTCGATTCCCAGGGGGGAACACAAAGTTGATATTTGCCTATTTATCACTTTAAGAGGTTTTTCCCAGTTTGGTTAGGACATTGCAGGCTGAATCACCTGATTGTCCGAAAAGAAAAAGGATTCCGTGCTTCGGAGGGCACGTTAAGCCGTCGGTCCCGGTCGCTGTCAGAGGCCTATAGCTGTGCTACTAGGCGGTTTGAAAGCTCTGACACCAGGGTTTATCGGGTCGTTGTTCGACTCGAAAATCCACTCGCTAAGAAGAAGTGATTTCAGGAACTATAGAATTTGTCTAGGTTACACTGACAGCAATTGAAGCAATGAAAGCTATAAAGTGGTGACGTGACAGGTGAAGAGATTTCGCGGTCGATCTGTAACTAAATCTCAACTAAAATTATTTCCATTCCTTTCTTCGCTTTCTTCTCTCATGATATGATATGATAGAGACTGAGTGATAGAGATAAAGTCATGCAACGCCGAATTGCCCTCAATATGTCTAAGACGTGTCAAAGCATAGTAAATATTTATTATATTAGGTTTTTGTATTGTTATGAACCTATTGTGGTATTGTTTAGGAAGTTACACTAATAAATAGAAGATAACCTTGGTTTATAAATATTATTTTACTTACACCTCATCAATATGAATATTCCTGTCCTGTTCAAAATGTGCATGATGCATGAATAATAAATTCTCCACAATATTACTCTATTGTTGTGTAAATTCAATATGTTTTGTTTTGCTTTAGCTCTAAGATGTGTACAGTATAAGATCAAATGTTATCATTAATAGATACTCCAATATGAAGTGTAGTTTAATATTTTATAACCGCGTGCTCAGACGTATATAAAGATAATATAACCCTGTTAATATAATACCTAAGTGTAGTACCTATACTAGAGTGGTTATTGCAAATGCCGTAAGCATGGCTGTTGAAGATTCAATAGAAATAGTGATTGGCAGTTTTGGAAGATACCAATCATGGATATTATTCCTGGTGCTATTGGGACGTTGTTCGACAGAGTTCCAGCTTACCAATGTAGTGTTTCTTCTACCTCACGTGGACTACGAGTGTAAAGACGAAGGTGCCTCGAATGCGACCAATCGTTGTCCTTGCGAGAACCCGGAGTATGACCAGAGCTCGATAGTTAGCTCAGTGACAAGCGAGTTTAACCTGATTTGTGAGAAGACGTCTTTGGCCAGTTTTGCTCAGTCCATGCTGCAAGTTGGAATTCTAGCTGGCAGCGTGTTTTATGGTTACGTTTCTGACAAGTAAGTTTCCTATACCACTATTAAAGTCTTCATCTTCTGTCCAGCGGGTTGGCAAAATACTCAATGGAACTTGGTGTCAGATTTTCTAAACCGCCTCAGATGCCTCTGATACCGTCTATTTACAACTAAGTAAGGATGACTCGAAAAATATTATGGTCAAGATAGTACTTACCATTTAACATACTTTTCGAATCACGGGATCATTTTACTTATCAAAAAGCCTGTAATTATTGTCTTATAGGTTCATTAATAACCAAATAAGAAACAATCTCACATAAGTAAGTATCGTGTGTCCCTTCAACCTCTAGATCCAGAGCCCAAGGCTGGCTGACAGTACGACATCAACAAACATTCAATTCAAAAGATTTCCCAGCAAGAGTTGTCCTCAGTCCTCAACTCCTCACATACCTATATGTAGTTGACCTTGAATTAAACTTTTTGTAAACACTACGATTTTTGTTTCAGATATGGACGTAAGCTGGCCGCACTGAGCTCTATGTTCTTCACACCATTCTTCGGAATGATCGCGGCACTGAGCCCTAAGTTATGGCTGTTCATCGTCTGCCGCTTCTTCATAGGCATGTCTGTTGGAGGAACTATGCTCAGCGCATATATCTTAGTCATAGAACTAAGCGGCAAATCCTTCAGGCCCTACTTGGTTGGCTTGGAAGGCATTGGCTATGTAATTTGTTACTTTGTCCAGCCGATTATAGCTTATTACGTGCGACAGTGGAGACATCTTCTGCTAGTGACGTCAGTGCCGTGGCTTTCAATAGTGGCCTACTATTGGCTTATACCAGAATCTCCTCGCTGGCTGATCACAGTCGGCAAAAATAAAGAAGCTATAGAAATTCTTACTCACATCGCTAATAAGTAAGTTATTTTATTTAACAAAATGGTATAACAGCCCTGAAGGAGAACAACGTACTTATAATGAAACTGAAGAACTATCCCTCAAGAACATCAGATGTATTTAATGATCGATCTTTCGAGTGGCGAGTTTTGTATAGTAGCATTTACCAACCTACAAGTACTTTTTAATACTCGCAGGCGTCGAAAAAAATTGTAAAGAGATATTTTTTTTGTCCACATTTACCTCTTTCAGGGAAGTTGCACACTTTGAGATACATTTTATATTGATTGTTGAATATTATTACATTATACTAAACCAATACGTGGTTGCTTTCAGGAACAATCTCTCTACTGAAAACATCGAACACATAATCAGTAATGGAATCGAAACTCAAAGCACCAAAGAAAAACGTGGGACATACCTTGATCTGTTCAGGACCAGGAAAATGAGGATGTACACAATCATTAACGCCTTTATTTGGTTGTGCGTATCCCACACATTCTTCGGTATTAACCAGTACATTGGAAGGTTGGCTGGCAGCTTGTATTTGAACGTGATGTTGTCGGCAGCCTGCCTCACGCCTGGTCTGTTCCTAGTTGTCGTAGCGACGTTATACCTCAAGCGAAAAGTGAGCATCATCACGACTTTCAGCATCGCTGCGTTTTCACTTCTATTTATAATTTTCATCCCAGCACACATGTCTTGGGCAATATTGACGTGTGCAATAATAGGACAGTTAGGAGCTTATACTTCGTTTATATTAAGTTACTTGTACTGTTCGGAGATATTCCCAACTATGATCAGGAACTCTGCGATGGGATTTTCCTCAGTGTTCGCTAGAGTTGGTAGTTTCGTAGCTCCATTTGTTGTAAATATTGGAATTCAGTGGATTTCTATGAGTATATTTAGTGGTTTAGCTTTTTTTGCCGCATTTTTATGTTTATTTTTGCCGGAAACTAAAGATATGGCTCTGTTGAATACTATAGAGCAAGCCGAACATGAAACTGGAGTACCCGATAAAAATATAGATCAAACTGTAGATGAACCATCAACGAGGAAAAGTTAGTAGATAAATTGTATCATAAAATAGTTTAAGTATAACTAAGAAAAATAAAACTGTGTGTAATTTTTTAACTCTTCGTATAATCTATTGCACATTTTTTACATCTACATAGCATTGGCATTCAAGGAGAAATCACAGGCTTACCTATCTATAGATATTTTTTTAGTTAGTTTGATTTAATTTGTTTTCTAACAACTTATACTGTATATTATGAAAGCCACCAAAGTACCATGTTACAAATACGAATAGAAAAAAATGGTACAAAACCCAGAACTGAAAAACTATACTGTTTATTAATGAATATGTAAAAAATATATCTACTACCGTCCAGAATATAAACCCTAGTTTGGCTGTGAACATTTCTCTTGACTCTCTTTCAGGAGGCGATCTATTCGAAGTAGGATCGATGAAAGTGCCTGAAAAATAAAAGCTTTATCAGCTATTTGTCAAAAGAAAATGAAGAAAAAAATACATAATGAGAAATTTCTGCATTCTGTATTTATTTGTGGTCTACGAGAGTCTACGCCGTAGCACGTAGCAAACAAGTAGCATGGGAATCATATGCCGTAGCACTATCCTATCCTATTTTCATTAGCTCTGACAGTATTAGCCTCTCAATTTGGGGTCGTAGATTCGATTTATAACATTGTATTGTAGGTTAGACTTTTTTTTAAAATTGCAAATAACTCTTTTACTTACCATCATGATAGAATTTTCGTAGGCTGCTTTCTTTTTCCGTCCATCGATTATTTATCCATGATCTAAGCGCATCCTCTTCGCTTGGCAGTTGTTGAATAGAATATCTACAACAATTAAAATCATCCAAAAATAATCCCATCAGCCTTTGCCCGCAACAACGTTCATGGCGAGCCAACCTGAGCCAACCAAACCTATAAAACATGGTATTTTGGCTCCAACTTTAAGGCATAAATAATCTTAAATTACGCCTGTATCTCTTAGAGGGTAGGCAAATCTAGATGAGCTGAAATATAGGCCCCTTTATTTTAATAATAATTACCGTTTGACATGCACATAGACGTGATGTGGTATATTCCCGCGCACGAGATCTACCTCGGTCTGCGCAGGAGTGTCGTAGGCGATCGTGACGTCATACACGGATGCCAGACCGGCGCCGCGCATGCGTGAACACAGAGCTGCCCAGCCGGTGGTGCGGGGGTGTAGTACGTATTCGTAATGCTGGAAAGTGTAGGAAATATTGAAATCAATCTTGTCAAAAATCAGGAAATGAAAAGATGTGACTTCCCCATTCAAAATTAACACTTCTATAAAAATAGATGTAATTAGAAGTCTTAGTTTTTATTTTTTTAAAGAATTTCTTCGTGAAAGTAGTTTAGTTTCAGTCAATAAAACTGATATTTCAGTTTGCGGGAAACTGTCCCTTACACCCGGTATGATATGTATAGTCGCCGTCCGCGTCTGCGTCTCTCTTAACTGTGTTTTTGAAATGGTTTTCAGCCTTATAAAGTAATGAACCTAACGGAAGGTTGATTTAATATTTACGTCACTCTTACGTAAAGTAGGTTAAGCCCCATTCTTTAAATCTAAGTACTCGTAGCTCGCTAGTTTATAAATATCTAAATCCACTTACTGGCAGATGGTTGGCGTCAGCAAACTTATGACTTTTCCTTCGATTGTCCTCGCTTAGATCAGTGCCTTCGGGGAACAATATTAGACGGCAAGGATATTTCAGATGGGTGTAGTAATCAGCGAATTGCGTCAAGCTGAGTTGGTCTTCCCGCCAAGCCCTTTTCACGTATAGGAAGAAGTTCAGCTGCATTATCCAACCTGAATGAGAAACAAATATTTAGGAAACCTACAATAAGTAAATTACTATAATACCTAAAGGAAAAACCAGTGCCATAGAGAACACTGAGAGAGCTTGCTTCACTCACAAGTGAATATTATTCACTCACAACTTAAAATTCTTACCTAATCCAGGAACAGCCTTCAGTTCGTCTTTTAAAACAAATTTAATCTTCGACCTTCCCCCAACGTCCAACAAATCACTCTGTTCATCCCTCTGCTCCTTACACGAGCATTTCTCCTTCAAAGCCTCCTGCGTGGCGTGGTACAGGGCGATCCACACGTAGTTCCAGTCAACTCTAGTGCGATGGTTAAGTATCACTATGGTGCTCTCGTGAGGGTTCACATAGTCACCGAAGTGGTGCAGGTGGGTGTTGAAACAGCATTGGAATAGCGCCTGAAAATATTGTACAAGCATTTAATATGGTGATGGAATCCAGCACTCATTTGTCCCGCCGAATTAGAATGCTTTGTTCTTTATAATTTTTAAAACCTTCTAAGTTTTTGATAGTTTTCATAAATTTTTCGTCACACTGAATGACTGTAGTTATTTTAGAATCTTCTACATGATCCGCAGATCAAAATTAAAGGTTCTGTACACATTAAAGACAAGGATTTGGTCAATCAAAATAGCTCAAGCGATTAATTGATATTAATATGTAAAACTTACCACGGGATATAGTTCCCAAAGTGCAAATAGTAGGTCCGTTACTTTTCTATACAACTTGTGGTTGAAAAACATGAGGTACATAACAGGACAATAAAGTGTAAAAAACCCTGTAAAATAACAAAGAATTTTTAGGTGTAATCTAATTTATTAGTTAATAATTTATTGCTTTAAAAACATAACAAGACACCAATTTTTAGAAGACACAACATTCACATTGCACAGCACATAACTTTGAAAAAATTTTCATCAGCTTTACGACGGTATTTTTATGAAATAAGTACGTCCATATAATTTGTTTCTAGATGGTCACGTACGTAATTATCAATGTTCTAGTTAGTCAACGAAATTAATAACTCACCAGCGAGTATAGTGTAATACCAGGCAGTGCAGAGCAGCAGCCCCGCCGCCATGGCGACCGTGCCCCGCACTGAACTGCCGGCCCAACCAGCACCTGCCAGGGAAGCCCCACCGAGCCGCCGACGCTCCAAGGAACCCATACTTACTCACCTAAATCCCTTTGCGCAATCATCAGCTGACTTCCGACTTTGATAATCCCACATTTGCTCACGTAATTTAATAAAGTCGATCTCACGTGTTAATTACAGAAAACTCAATTCCTACATAAATAATTTGCAGTATCTAAAGTAATAAATGACACTTTTTGCTCTATCAAATGCTTAGGCCTTGCATTGCATAAGCTCCATCGATCCGCCAATGCGATACTCGAAGGAACCCATACTTTGGTACATTATACACTAAACCACCTTGCGCAAGAATCAGCTGACTTGAAACTTTGATAATCCTGTAGGTATTTGCTAACGTAATTCAATAAATCGGCTATTTATATGTAAGCTACAATGAAAGACTATATTATGTTTGGGATGCTTGTTACTATTAAAACATACCTACTGTACTGAAGCATTTAATGCGCGTACCTATTTGTAAACTTACTATAAAAATTACAGATCACAGTTGCGCTATCAAATGCATAGAACTTTTAAAATATATCTTTCTAAAATTCTAAAATATTCTAATAATGTACAAAACTTTGATAGAATTCGGAAGACGGTTTTTTAAGAGGGCTGTTAAGCTGCAGCTCTCCATACAAAAGGCGATAACGGTTCCCACCCCGTAAACATAGTTCAATTCCCATAATTTTTGGAAATGATGTAGATATACAAGAGATATACTTAAAAACTAGGTTTGTACGGTTTAATTTTTTTGAAATATTACAGCTATAAAAAGATATGACCTTCGCAATATTTGTAAAGGAATGGAAAAGAGGATATCTTTTTAGAAGTGTAATATTTCAAAAAAATAAAAACGTACAAACATAGCTTTTAAGTATATCTAAATCATTTCCAAAAATTATAGGAATCGGACTATGTTTACGGGGAGGAAACCGTTATCGCCTTTTCTAGGGAAAGGTGCAGCTTAACACTCCTCTTAATATACGGGGTGTAAGGGACAGCGTCCCGCAAACTTATAGGGGTTGCTCAGTCAACGAAACTGAACAACTACCACCAGGATTTTTTTTCAGGAAACGAAAAAAAAAATTTGCTTTTTCATACAAAATTACCACATCGATCAGACAATTTGTATGGAAAAGAATTTTTTTTTTTAATTTCCTGAAAAAAAATCCTGGTAATATGTGTTCAGTATCATTGACTGAGCAACCCCTATCAGTTTGCGGGACGCTGTCCCTTACACCCGGTATAAACATTAATTAATTATATTTTGCTGAACTTCTTTTGTAGCAACTTATACTCTATATTTTGTAATCCTCCAAAGACGAATGTTACGAAGCCGAATAGAATACAATGGCATAAAACCCAGAATTGAAAGATTACACTATTCATCAAATAGTATATAAAAACAACGTCCACAATCGTCCAAAGTAGGAATCCTAGTTTTGCTGTAAACAGTTTTCTGGGAACTCTCTCAGGAGGCGCTTTGTTTGTCGTAGGATCGATGAAAGTTCCTGAAAAATAAAAAATAAAATTGTAACAAACTTGAAATATATTATTATATACCAGCTAATCGAATGGAATCGATTCTTTATGTTTTTGCGGGATAGTATGTTATTTCCCGGCTAAAAAGTACCCTAATGTTACTTCCGAACAAATTAAAATAGGATCTTGTTTTATTTTAAAATCGATTTGAATAAATTAACAGACACATTAATAAATTACAAACAAATATTTCCTTTTTAGAATCATTTCATAAAGGATGTAGGATGTAGCTACATAAATTAGTGAAGCCTCTTTCACTTCTGTTTTTGCTACGAATCATGCACCTACGCCGTAGCGCGTAGCAAACAAAGAAACGGGAACCGTAGCGCTCTTGGGAAATCAGCTTCTATTCATTTGTCTCAAAGAATTAAATAGGATATGTTCTTAACCATCAAAATTAAACATGAGCAAGCTGTTTTCTTTGTCTGACCACCGATCATTCATCCAGGTTTTAAGCTCGTCCTCATCATAAGGCAATTGTTCGATGGAATATCTGCAAAAAATAAAATAGGCTAAAGTTCTGCTGTATAGTTGGAAACCCATATAAATATCAGAAATATTGGTTTACAGTACCGTTTAATATGTACGTAAACATGATGCGGTGTATTCCCCAACAGCAAATCGAATTCGGTTTGCGCAGGAGTGTCGTAGGCGATGGTGACGTCATACATGGAAGCCAGTCCCGCGCCGCGCATGCGCGAGCATAGCGCTGCCCAGCCGGTGGTGCGAGGGTGCATCACATGCTCATAGTGCTAGAACACAGAGAATATAAGCGCTTGTGGTCAAATACTTAGTGCTTATTCATTCCGATAACGAATGTTAAGCAACCTTCGTCGTGACCATGGCATTGTTGGTTAACCAGTAGTGGTATACAACTCGATCATTTTCGTGCTTTTTAAGTCACGTTGTGCCGTTGTTCTCGGTTAGTAGTAGCCATTTCAGAGGCCATTGCTAAGCATTGCATTGGCGGCTAGAAAACTTTGACAGCTGTGTTGGCCACTAACTTGGCAAAAGCCTAATCTAGGATTGATCCTGGTTTCCCTTCTGGGTTTCTGAAAAACCAGTATCCTTATTCAACCCCCTAGGATTAAATAGTTGAACCCGTAAAATTTGGGAAAAGGCTAGGGATATGATGAGTGCTGGAACACAGAGCACAATTTATTCCTACCCCAACTTCTCGAAAGAGAAACAGGCGCGTCATAAAAGCTGGCTATGGTTAAAATACAGTAAAGGGCAAAAAGCAGAGTTTTGTGCTAAAAATGTGCTTTCTAATGCCGTTATTCGCCTGAGCTTTGCAATATCTCGAGGATCTCGTTCTGACTCTGGCGTCAGGACATTACGCAGGCTGATTACCTGACTGAAAAGTAAGATGATTCATTTTGTATGTTTCTCCTTGGTCGTGTCGGTCATTCTAAGATCGAGTTGGTTGGGAAGACTATCTAAGTATTATGAACCAAAAAACAATACAATCATGTTCCTTGATTTGCTTGGCTAATATTCCTTCCATGCTCTTACTTCAGATGCATAATATGTTACTAAAACTAAACCTCAAGAGAACTTACTGGTAGACAATTTGCATCAGCAAACATATGACTTTTCCTACGATTGTCCTCGGTTAGATTGGTGCCTTCAGGAAACATCACCAGACAAAAAGGATATTTTAGACGAGTGTAATAGTCAGAGAATTGTGTTATGCTGACCTGCAGGCCTATGATGCGTACTGTAGACAAAACTCTCGGA
Organism: Scrobipalpa atriplicella; assembly: GCA_029255725.1. NCBI lineage: Eukaryota > Metazoa > Arthropoda > Insecta > Lepidoptera > Gelechiidae > Scrobipalpa > Scrobipalpa atriplicella. The sequence goes on along the minus strand of JARACY010001368.1, from coordinate 35,381 downwards.
AGAGAAGAGAAATTGTTTCTATCATGTCAAATTTGTCTTTTACGCTAACATGCCAGACCCATGAGACTCAGAAGTCTTTGAAGACAAACCAAAGTCTTGGAAGATATAGCAAAGTTGCCAATGAAATAAAATTTTTCGTTTTTACACTTGCGATTTCAGTTTCATTCATTCCCATTCGGTCAGTGTTTCGTTAAAAAAAAAAAAAACCAAAAGTGACGTATATGATTTTGCTTGTCACTGTCAATCTTTCAAAATATTTTATTCAAACGGTTCTCGGTTCTTGCACGAATTTTTTTGCGTCCCATTGCCATATAAATCAAGATAAATTAATAAAAGTTGAAGTTGAAGTTGCATCGTGGCGATGTCGGGGAAAAAGGCGATGTAAGTAACTGTTTATAACTTTTTTTGCGACAATAAATTTATCCATATTACCTATACCATGTTAAATTTTAACACTACGGTAAACTCATTTGGTCTGCCTGACCCAGACCCATCATATCAGAGGTTAGACCGCACTAGAGAGACGCGGCGCGGCGTGACAGCGGGGTAACTTAATTTCATAATAATTTTGACAACTTTTCCGCGCCGCTGCAGTGCAGTTTCACTCAAATAGTCGCTTCACTCTACTGCGGTCTAACCTTTAAAGGAATTTGTGTAAACACTCGTACTCATCATTTTTTCAGGATAAGGAGCAATGCTGCTCAAATTAAATTCTTGGTTGGATACATGAATACACACCGGTCTTTTGCGGCCGGTGACTATCAGGGGCCACTTGGGTCTGCTGCCCAGGAGAGGCAGTGGCAGCAACTCAAGTTGGCCCTTGATGAGCTGGGGCCTGATAGGTCAATAGCGCAGTGGAAGCTAGTAAGTAATGTTTATTTTATTCCCAGGCTTTAGCATATATTCCTTTGAATAAGAATTAATCAAATTTTTATCCAATTCAGTGCTGGAGGGACCAGAAAAAAAAAAGCAGGGCAAGGGGGGCTGAAATACGAAAAGCTCGAGAACAAACTGGGAATAATGTTCCAGTACCCGAAATGACAGAAAACACCTCACTTGTTTTGGACACGATTGGAAGCGCAATGGCAACCGGCATAGGCCCCCCTGAAACACCCATAGGGGTAAGTGTACAATCCTCATCTCCCTAGCCTTATCCCATATATCAGAGTCGACTACCTAATCTCGGGGATTGAATGAAGAGGGGACTGGTTGTTACACAGAGTGACTGCCATCTTCGCAATCCAGAAGGGAAACCAGACCTAATCCTAGATTAGGCTTTTTGCCAGTTTAGTGCCAGAGTTCTCAAGCCGCCAATGCTAAGCATTGGCCTCTGACATGGCTTAACGACTAATATCTACAATATTAACATTAAATATCGAAATGAATAAGCACTACCAATTTTTTAAAAAAAATTGTGATGACCAAACAAAGTAAAATTAAACAAAGAGATTTGAGACTACAAACTTGCTTGATTCCTGTGATGGGAATCCTTTTTGTATGTTTAAAGGGGAATTAATTAATATTTTTTATATATCCTTGTTTGACAGTATGCTGCACCACCCAGCACCGTACCATGGCTGGACTACACGGCCCCAGCCCTCACATCAGACCCGGTGGTGTGTATTACTATTCTATAAATAATATAAATGTGAAAATTGAGATGTATGTATGTGTATTATTATTATTTATTATACATCAGCAGCATATAATGCTGATGCGTGTATATCACTGCACTTGAGGCATCTGGGTTGCGGAGGTCAGATGGCAGTTGCTCTGTGTAAAACCAGTACCCTTGTTCAATTACCTAGATAAGGTAGCCGATCCCGTGAGATACGGGATAAGGCTAGGGAGATAATGACAGTTGTATATGTCAGCGTTAAATTGTAACAACTGCTAGTTTACAAACTTACTAGTCAGTTTATAAACTTTCGGTAGGTTAGGTTAGGTTAGATTATAAATTTCCTAAGATAAATTATAATATAACGTCTTTGACTAATTCCCTGCGACATATATACTTCTAAACGGATTTTTGAAATAAATTGCGGCGATTGCACAAAATAAGAAGTTAACTAATTTGTATTTTATATTGTTTGACAGATTGCTGGACCATCATCGTCCGAGCGGCCATGGCTGAACACGGCCCCAGCCCGCACATCAACCGCTGTGGTGTGTATTACTATTCCATAAATAATATGAATGTGAAAGTTTAGATGTATGTGCACCTGGTAGTGTGGTTAATAAACAGGGAAAATATTTTTATGTGAGCTCTCCGACTATTGGTGATTTTTTTAAATGCGTGTAGCTTTTTAAATACACGGATTAATTGTGTTTTTTTCAGACTAATACCTACTAATGTAAGGTAACATATCTGGGTGAAATCAGATCTTCGCTAGGTGTTCCATATGGTTATAGTTCCATATGGGCTGTGCCAAGATAAGCTTTATTTTGGCATTGCCCAAAAAAACCTGAATAACTCTTAAACCGGAGACCGACTAATTCTGCCCTTTGGCGACTAATTGGGTACTTGACTGGGTAGCTTAAAAAATTCAAAATGTTTATACTTAAAACTGATGGCTAAAAATATTGTGGATTACATTGATCATTTAAAAAAAAATGCACCTTTCGATTTTAACAATCTAGTTAAAAGTATATAAGTTATTGATTTGAGTAGTCAATATTTACTAAAATGTGACGTCGTAACTCACTATTTTCATACAAAAAAGCGTTTTTGTCATTTCATAAAAAGTTGCTGATTTGAGTAGTTGGAAAGTAGCCAATTAGCGACTAATTCTCTGACTAGTTTAAATCAAAATCTGAGACATGGGCAGTGCCAAGATAAGAGACACTGTAATATGATATTGTTGCGTAAATTTTAGATGTGTCTTATACTAATGGACTATTTTATGTATGTTAAACAGACTGGCGGAAAACGCAGAAGGGTGCGGCGGGAGCTACCACGTGACCGGTTCCTCGCGGCTCAACTAGAGCTGAATGGGCTCATAAAGGTGAACAACACATAAGAAGTCTTTTGTACATTTGTAACATCAGCATAATGATGTGGATTCTGTGAGTACACGAATTATAATAATTGGTATTTGTGTTTTCAGGAGCTTATAATGGTGAAGAGGGAAGAATTACAGTTCCAGAAGAAGAAGCTGCGGCACAAGATGGAGAAGGAGCGGATGGAGGATGAGCAGGTGGAAGACGAGCAGGTGGAAGACGAGCAGGTCGAGGAGGAGCAGGTGGAGCAGCAGGTCGAGGAGGAGCAGTTAGAGGAGGAGCAGGAGGAGGAGGACCTAATGATTTTTGCATCGTAAGTATATTTGAGCATATTTATTAATATAATATATTTATTACAGAATTCACTGCCTATCCCATACAAAATTCACTTCCTATCGAATCTGGAGGTCCTGGGTTCGATTCCCAAGGTTTTGGAATTGCAGGCTGAATCATCTTATTGTCAAAAGAAAAGGATTCCGTGCTTTCGAGGGCACGTTTAGCTTTATCGACTCGAAACCCACACGACAGAAGAAGAAGATTACAAAATAATTAAAAGTAAGTGTTAACAATATCATCACGGCGGTTTCGCGCGATTCTCAGTAGCGCTGCAGGCTGGTCCTCATTGCGCACTGGCTCCACTTCTCGGTCGTCATCCTCACCGGCGTCATGTAATTCCACACTGCAAAGATAATTAAGAATTAATCAATGTAAATTATTTCATATACCGTATTTAAAAAACTATTATATACCTACCCGAAATGCTTCATTATATTATATATAATGCAGCTTGCGTACACGAGCTTTGAGCACTTCTCTGGGTCATAATGGAGGATTCTTCCTATCCCCAAGCAGCGTAGGCTGCCCTTGAGGTATCCATTTGTGCGCTCAATGGTGTTCCGGGCTCGGCAGTGCCAGTTCGTGTACCGCTGTTCTGCAGAGTCGGGCGGCGCGTGCACTATGGGCGTCATCAGCCACGGCTCCAAGGGGTAGCCAGAATCACCTACAATACCATACATTTATATAAGAAAATATTTGTTTCAGGTAAATCGGCGCCTCCACATTGAATTTAAATTTTATGTCGTTGATTATTGATTATGATCATTGATTATGATTCAAAGTATGTTCCTGATTTATGCTTTAATTGTTTTAAATTATTTTGACATTGTTTTGTTTATTTTTGTTGATTATAATTAAGGAGGTAGTCTCGTGGCAACTGACAGAATGCGCGCTCTGTCCTTTAATCCTCCTTACGTCTTTAAGATCTGTTCCTGATTTTAAAAATGGTTTGAATTATTTTTAAGAATTTTAATAAAAAATTGTTCTCTAATAATTGCAATTGTTGATTCATTATCATATAAATACCCTATCTATACATCGAAAATGGATGCAAGTTAGTAGTGAATGTCAGCTTAATTTTCATTGTTAACTTAGGTACTTGTGAAATTTTTTGTATGTTATTTAAAAACATTAACACTTTAAGTCAAAATTAATTTAAAAAAAAATAACTTACTTGTTTAAAATACATGCATGTTTACTACCTATTATCTTATGACACTCATACCATTCTGATATCACACCCCTAAAATACCATAGGTACTTATAAGCCGTAGCTGGTAAAAGTATTGCTTACATACCCAACAATATGTAATTTCCAATCCTGTTATCATGCAGTCTTTTCATTTCACTACGCACATTACTGTAATGCCAGATAAAAGAGTCGTGCACTCGTCCAGGATATCTGGCATTCACGTTTATAATGCGGCAGTCTGCATCAGCTATCTGCAATAAGTTATAGTAATTATAAAAATCTCATTTCTAGCAGCAGCCTCACAGAAAAAAAAATCTTTAATCACACAAAATGAGTCCCAATCCAAACCAAGGATTTATGTAAAAGAACAATTGAAACAGTAACTTACCAATTGCACATTTAAGGTGAAATCACCTTTCCGCAGGTTTTTGTATGCGATCCCCTCGGGCCTCTCTGGGGGGAAAATTTGCACATGTGTGCAGTCAATTGCGCCCAACACATTAGGCACCCCATATTTTTCTTCAAACCCAGCGGTCACCTCTCTCCGGCTCCGCTCTGTGTTCGGGAAATGGACCCATTCAGCGGCTAGTCTGTAACATAGTAATCCTATGTATAAAAGCATTCAAATTGAGATCTCGGAAATTAAATTAAGAATAGAATATGTTAAGTTCTCCCTATATTCTTCTAAAAATAATATGTCTAAAATAGGCGTGAGTGTTGCTTTGATAGCTGTCAGGCATGAATGGAGAACATTTAAGGGCAAGAGAATGATGATGGTAATGGTTCTTTTAAAATTGTATATTTCTTTCTTTCTTTGCGCTGTGAATTGTAAAGTCTGCTATCATATTCTCTTAACTCGACTTACCTTGCATACACGAAATTTACAAATTGGTCCAAACATTTGCTCATTGTGGACTGTGCAATGCATTGGGCGTGATTTGAGCCGAGTTGCCTCTGGTAGCCCCCATTTGCAAGGAACTCGATTGAGCTAAGGATCTAAAACAACAATATTTTTTGTATTTTTGTTATATAATATTACAAAACTTAATCATCAAGAATATATTCAACATTAAATAATAGGTACCTTTATATGAGCGGGTATGCCGTTGTCTCCTTGAGGCTCTAAATCATCACCCAACTGATCTAATAAATATTGGGCCATGGCCTTATTTATTCTGTAAGTTCTTTGGAACTCTTTGTCGGGTAAACCGAAAGGTTCGCATATGTCCCGAATCTGGCGCCGCTGCAGCTTCCGTGCCTCACGCTCCTCATAAATATTTATGAGGTAGTTGTAATATGGCACTGCCATTTTTATTACATTCACTGATGATTACACTTCACTTTTCATTTAGTCTTAAAGTATAAAAACTAATAATATATACCTACCTTTTTATTATCGCCTGTAAACTAAGTAATTAGGAGGTTGTTGCTGCAGAAAACAGAAAATCTGGTACGAAAACCCTGAAAAACTTCGGAATAACAGTTACTCTTTTCAAAGTCTCCACCGTTTTAATCGAAGACTATTTGTCTTCATCAAACGTCAAAAATAGAGTGAATTTGGTGTGCGCATGTTAGGCATCGGAAGACATAAATTTAAAAAAAAAGAAAAATGTCTATGATGTCTTCAACTGAAGACTTAAATCTTTAACCGCCGGTTGCCATGTTAGCGCATGTAGACATAATTCTAAATCTTCATTGGTGTAGAAATAAAGCGTAGACAAAACGAAGTCTACAGTGCGCATCATAGCCCTGCTGGTCCTTCCACCATGTTTGCTTCACGAATAAGCAGAAATTCATTTGCGCTGTCCAACCTAATGAAATATAAATTGAAAACACTTAAGAATATCAGCACAGATATCAGTGCTATCGATTCGTAGAGGACACGACTTAACAAAATTTTGACTAAAATTATTGCTGTCCCTTTCTGTTCTCTCATGAACAGAACATGGTAGAAAATAACAGGTATAGAGTTATATTTAGTTAAGTCGTAATTTTTGCAACTATGAATTGCTACTAGTGCGTAATTGTCAGGAGTTTTTTTATAATAACTTTGTTAGAAGTAACCTTACCCAGTCCTGGAAAAAGCTTAAAATAGTCCTTTAAGACAAATTTAACTATAGCATTATCTCCAACGTCGAACAGATCACTTTTTTCGTCTGTTAAGTCTTTACATTGGCGTTTATCCTCTACAGTTCCTTGTGTGGCGTGAAAAAGAGCTATCCATATGAAAATCCAGTCTACTCGGGTGCGATGATTCAGTATCAGTATACTGCTTTCGTGAGGGTTTACATAGTCACCGAAGTGATGAAGGTGAGTCTTGAAGCAGCATTGAAAAATCGCCTAAAATTATTAAAATAAAGAAAAGTAATTTGTACTTATGATATGATTGATATGGCAATTTATACAGGCACTGCAAGTTTTTTCCATGCAGGACTGGGAGGGATAGAAAAACATAGAATGTTTTAGTTTCCCCTCCACCCGGGCATGCTGTAGAAGTCAAAAAAATGGATTTGAGGGTTACAGTGTATTGTAATTTAGGCGATGGGCTGACAACCTGTAACTACAGCGATACACGTTACAATCTAAAATTGCCCTCAATTTTTATCAGACGTGGCGAAGGCGCGAGGCGTTTTACGCTCTGCCTACCCCGTAAGGGACAAAAGCGTGACTTTATGTATGTATGTACAGTAGGCTGCAGAAGTGCATACCTAGTACCACCTCAAATAAGTTTTCTTGGAAATCTATGTAGTTATTGAAATATTTATTAAAGATTTTGATGTGTCTTAACTAGTACTACAATATTCTGAGACAATTTTATTAAATTCAATACACACTTTTGTAAAAATTTCAATCGTTTGCGGTGGCCCCAGGTATGCTATTTTGCAGCCTACTGTACAGCAAGTTTGAGTTTTATCGACGGTTTTCAGAAGTTGTTCTTTTCCAGTGCTGCATTCACTACGATTGTAAAAATGTTTAACTTACCACTGGATACAGTGAACATAGCACGAATAGGAAGTCCGTAGCTTTTCTGTACAGTTTATGATTGAAAAACATGAGGTATAAAGCTGGGCAATGAAGTGTAAAAAATCCTGTAAAAAATACTAATTTATATTGAATGAGTTTCCTACTAAAATATCACGACATCTTTAAATTTTAAATCAAACTATTGTAAACAGTAAAATCAAAACTGTTAATTTCAAACTTTCTTTACATCATTAAAATAAATTGCAACAGTCATTTTTTTGCCAGTTTCTTTGCGTAGGTACATACTTTAAATTATATAGATAATCTAACTACAATAGGTGCAAAGAGGAGGAAAAGTTGTTATCTTACCTGCAAAAATAGAGACATACCAGGCAATTCGAAGTATTACCGCTATCGCCATACTTACAAGGCGCACCTGGCATCCCTTCAGCTGCATCTCAACGTCTGCCATGGAAGCCCAGAGCGATTCGAATGCTTCAAGCGACATGGTGCCTTTTGCTTTAGGAAACCAGGTCTAAAGCCGGTTTGTATAGTTTTTATAGTTTTGCAAAATGAAAAACTATTTCATGTCGAGATTGTTTATTTTATTGATTCAGAAATGCCCGTCTAAAATAAATTCTACATTTTGTATTACCTTTTTTTTTACTATTTGTATTATGATTTTTGTCTGTCATAGATTTGTGTTGATTGTAAATTTTTTTTTGTGGCTAAATTAAATTTTCCTCATCTGTGGTTGATTGTGTTTGATTTATAGTGCGACCGTCAAATCTGTTCAGGCGGCGATATTGGGAACTAAAATTTGGCTATGCTATGGTTATACTGACAGCAATTAAAGCAATGACAGCTATAGTGACGACGTGACAGGTGAACAGATTTCGCGGTCGATCTGTAGGTACTTGCAAGAGCTTTCTTAGATCGATCGAGTTTACATATAGGGAGGTTCAAAGAGTTTTTCATAGAGAATGAATGTGTCCAATCATATTCGTCAGCAATAGAGAGAACCAAGTAACTTTTTCTGAACCGGTTTCTATAAAACACTTCAGTTTAAGTTACTTCAGAAGTTGTGGATGTTGGATTTTGCGCTGGCCTATTTTTCTTTTTACCAAATTCTTCGGCTTCTTCTAGAGTCATTAACAGTTCGCAGCCTTTTGTTTCGGGTAGCCAAGTTAAAAGCAAAGCAGCGATGAGTGGAAACACTCCGAACGCTACAGGAGCGCACCACTTTCCATAAGGTCTCAAAGTAGCTACAAAAGGCGCCATCATAGCACCGAGACGAGCCATCATCGAAGCTATACCCACGGCCGCATTCCGCACAACCGTAGGGAAAAGCTCCGATACATACAAGTATGCGACAACAAAAATTAAAAAACTAAATAATAGACCGACGCAACCGAGGATGATAGAACCGACACCTTCGGGAATAACAACGATCAGTAACAAACTCAGGCTGCAGAAAAAGTGTGACAGCATTAGCACTGTTTTCCGTTTCATAAACTTCATGAGCGGGATGGCTAAGATACAAGAGCAGAAACATACTCCGCCGGTTGCTGCCACGTTTATATACAGGTTCCCGGTCAGGTGGCAAATATAGTACGACACTCCATAGAAGTAGTAACTGCACACCAGCCACAAGAAAGACACGATCAAAATATTCTTTCTTATGTTTGGGGTCTTAAACAGATCCCAAACGTAACCCTTCTTCTCACTGTGAGCTCCGCGCTCTAGTTGATAAAGATCGATTTGCTGCTCGATGATATCGACCGGTAGATTATTGCTGAAACCAAAATAATGTTTCGTAAAGTAAACTTGCAGGGATCTTCCCAATTAATAACGTAAGGTGTAATAATACATACATTTTAGCAACGCGTTGCAACAACTCCACAGCATCTGTTGTTCTATTGGAAGCTAGAAGCCATCTTGGTGATTCAGGCAGAACGCAAATGTAACATAATAATACAACATTCGACAATGATATTGCCAGTTGAAAATACACATAATCTCTAATGAGGTACCCAAAGGCAGCTAGTAATATATGACCTGCGGTAAATGGCATGTGGTAGAGTGCGGATACGACATCTCTGTGACTGTGTCCAACGAATTCCATTAAAATTACGAATCCGATGACCATAACGCCACCCACTGAGAAGCCTAGTATCGTTCTAACTATTGTGAAACTCCAAAAATCTGGTAGAAACGATGCTATCAGACCAGTGAATACTTCCATTATGACACAGACTATTAAAGTTTTTCTTCGGCCAAATCTGAAAACAGTTACAGATATTTAATTTTTACTTCCTATAATTTAATTCATTTAAAGAGCACTCAGATAATATGAACCAGAATATGCTTCTTAACCTGTCAGAAGCCATTCCCCACAAGAGACTTCCAAGTAGGATTCCGAATTGAAACAAAGTCTGCGTGAAGTCTTTCAGCCACGACTTCCCGCATATCAAATGCCACTCGGTAATCAAAGTCCGGCTGAACACAGTCTTGTTGTACACTGGTTCATCACAACACGAGGCATTCGTCCCCGGACAGAAGTATTGCACCGGTGGAGCCAAAAATATTATCGCCATCTGGTGGAACGCTATTCCAAATTTGTTCAAAAATATTAGAGCACATATCCATATTTGGTATTTCCTGAGGCTGCCTACAAGCTGGTTAATCAACATGATGTAAGAATATAATATAAGAACGATATAAATATGAAGTAGTAACTAAAAAATAAATAGAGCAATGTCATGTCAATGTTAATAATATTAAATCGAGTAGGCAACTCTAAAATCGCATATTTATTATGCGTTAAACTTTTGAAGGATCCCTTCAAACCTATTTGAGATATAGCCTAAGTACCAGGTAGGTATATACTATTTACTTGTGTATCGTATTTTATTTATCATCTTCAAAGTTGTCTTAAAATTATTATAAAGTTAAATCGTTATTGCTTATCATAGAAAAGTGACAGCTAATCGTTCAGCATGGGAGGACCATTTTTTTCATATGTCGAGATTTAGTTACTGTTGTGTTAAACTAAGATTACTTTCGAATAGCAGCCAGTTTAATAGAGATCATGTCGACCAATTTAATATCGAGTAGAGTATGTTCTGAGAATTTTATTTTTCTCCCAGTCCAGCATATTATTAAATAAAAACTATAATACGACTATACAGTAAACATACATAAAGGTACCCCATAAAACCGCCTCACATTAATTGCATAGCAAATTATTTGCTGCACTATTAACAGTAAAAAACTAGATTATTTAAAACATATTTAAAACATATTTTATTATACATAGGTACCTACCTACTATAAACCATTGTAAAATCAATAAAAGCGTTTAGAAATTCGGTCGAATTAAGATATTTTTTGCACCAAAATGCAACCGTCATTAGACTGTGAATTTTGAAATCTAATACCTAACCTAATGGGTTCTTTTAAAAGAGCGGATATAAATAAACATATTTTTAAATTCATTATCATTGTCCTCGTTCCCTAGATAAGGTAGCCGACCCTGAGAAATTCGGAAAAATCTAGGAAGATGATTATGATGATTAAGTATTATGTGAGAGAGCGTCATTTTAGTTAATTCAAAGAACCAAGGCACTATAAAAAATAAAAGGTTCAATTACACGAGACATGGAATTATAAGGGGTCAAGTTATTTTTTATAGTTTATTATCATATCATGCCTTGGTAACATAATACACATCATAATAAGTCAAGTGTGAAATAACATATTTATATTTATTATTAGTGAGTTATATTTTATTTTAATAATGAGAGTAAAACAGTAAAGTGGTTAAATAAAATCAAATTCATTAAATTATTTTATTATACAGATAATGCATTTGAACACTAGCTAAAAACACTGTTTTATCTACATTTTGGTACAATAATATTTATATAATGTACTCTATCACAGATAGATTCAATTAATAAATATATGGTTGAATCAACACTAATAATAAGTATACAAAGAAAATCTTTGTTGATTGTTCGTTTGTTTGCTATTGGAAGCTAGAAGCCATCTTGGTGATTCAGGCAGAACGCAAATGTAACATAATAATACAACATTCGACAATGATATTGCCAGTTGAAAATACACATAATCTCTAATGAGGTACCCAAAGGCAGCTAGTAATATATGACCTGCGGTAAATGGCATGTGGTAGAGTGCGGATACGACATCTCTGTGACTGTGTCCAACGAATTCCATTAAAATTACGAATCCGATGACCATAACGCCACCCACTGAGAAGCCTAGTATCGTTCTAACTATTGTGAAACTCCAAAAATCTGGTAGAAACGATGCTATCAGACCAGTGAATACTTCCATTATGACACAGACTATTAAAGTTTTTCTTCGGCCAAATCTGAAAACAGTTACAGATATTTAATTTTTACTTCCTATAATTTAATTCATTTAAAGAGCACTCAGATAATATGAACCAGAATATGCTTCTTAACCTGTCAGAAGCCATTCCCCACAAGAGACTTCCAAGTAGGATTCCGAATTGAAACAAAGTCTGCGTGAAGTCTTTCAGCCACGACTTCCCGCATATCAAATGCCACTCGGTAATCAAAGTCCGGCTGAACACAGTCTTGTTGTACACTGGTTCATCACAACACGAGGCATTCGTCCCCGGACAGAAGTATTGCACCGGTGGAGCCAAAAATATTATCGCCATCTGGTGGAACGCTATTCCAAATTTGTTCAAAAATATTAGAGCACATATCCATATTTGGTATTTCCTGAGGCTGCCTACAAGCTGGTTAATCAACATGATGTAAGAATATAATATAAGAACGATATAAATATGAAGTAGTAACTAAAAAATAAATAGAGCAATGTCATGTCAATGTTAATAATATTAAATCGAGTAGGCAACTCTAAAATCGCATATTTATTATGCGTTAAACTTTTGAAGGATCCCTTCAAACCTATTTGAGATATAGCCTAAGTACCAGGTAGGTATATACTATTTACTTGTGTATCGTATTTTATTTATCATCTTCAAAGTTGTCTTAAAATTATTATAAAGTTAAATCGTTATTGCTTATCATAGAAAAGTGACAGCTAATCGTTCAGCATGGGAGGACCATTTTTTTCATATGTCGAGATTTAGTTACTGTTGTGTTAAACTAAGATTACTTTCGAATAGCAGCCAGTTTAATAGAGATCATGTCGACCAATTTAATATCGAGTAGAGTATGTTCTGAGAATTTTATTTTTCTCCCAGTCCAGCATATTATTAAATAAAAACTATAATACGACTATACAGTAAACATACATAAAGGTACCCCATAAAACCGCCTCACATTAATTGCATAGCAAATTATTTGCTGCACTATTAACAGTAAAAAACTAGATTATTTAAAACATATTTAAAACATATTTTATTATACATAGGTACCTACCTACTATAAACCATTGTAAAATCAATAAAAGCGTTTAGAAATTCGGTCGAATTAAGATATTTTTTGCACCAAAATGCAACCGTCATTAGACTGTGAATTTTGAAATCTAATACCTAACCTAATGGGTTCTTTTAAAAGAGCGGATATAAATAAACATATTTTTAAATTCATTATCATTGTCCTCGTTCCCTAGATAAGGTAGCCGACCCTGAGAAATTCGGAAAAATCTAGGAAGATGATTATGATGATTAAGTATTATGTGAGAGAGCGTCATTTTAGTTAATTCAAAGAACCAAGGCACTATAAAAAATAAAAGGTTCAATTACACGAGACATGGAATTATAAGGGGTCAAGTTATTTTTTATAGTTTATTATCATATCATGCCTTGGTAACATAATACACATCATAATAAGTCAAGTGTGAAATAACATATTTATATTTATTATTAGTGAGTTATATTTTATTTTAATAATGAGAGTAAAACAGTAAAGTGGTTAAATAAAATCAAATTCATTAAATTATTTTATTATACAGATAATGCATTTGAACACTAGCTAAAAACACTGTTTTATCTACATTTTGGTACAATAATATTTATATAATGTACTCTATCACAGATAGATTCAATTAATAAATATATGGTTGAATCAACACTAATAATAAGTATACAAAGAAAATCTTTGTTGATTGTTCGTTTGTTTGCTATCGGTAAACTAAAAACTGCCGAACCTTAAAAAGCTTTAAAACATTAACCAGGCCATAAAAGGCTTCTTTCTAAAGTGGGAAATATGATTTCATTTCTGCGAGAAAACTCATACACAACTTAAGTTAGCTACTTTCCGGAAGGTTGGAGATAAAATAAAATTGTAGCGCTATTCCTGCAGATATGATCAAATTATATAAGTTTGTATGTGATAAATAAACTGCGGTAAATTCCGTACATTTAGATTAGGTTTTATAAGAATAAAACATATATTCAACAAAGAATAAAAACCATCTTAACAGTATTAAAATTATCTGATAAGATGATCACTGTGTTATTTTGTCATAATATTTATCTTAACTGTTACAAGGTGGCATCGTCAAATAAATGTGATAAAACTAATCTTGAATCCTGCACATCTCATTTTTTTAACGCTACTTATCTCTAAACTAACTAAACATAGGCATACTTACTTATATAACAACCACTATAATAGAATACAAGTTTTGCCGAACAGGAAATTATCATAATTCTCATAAGAATAAATTAACCGAGATACAATATACGCTAAAAATGCATTGTAAGTGGGACCTATTGAGCCCAAGGTATAGTGATTGACCGGACTCTCAAGTCAGAATTTATATCTGAAGAAAAACCTGAAGTCATACATATTTGACTAAAATACATTGGTAGGTATAATATGTTATTGGAAAATAATTTAGACATGTATCTATTATTACAGCGTTTACTAAGTTTATTGTATTGGATGTAGAACACAGAAATATCAACAATTGTTTATAATGAAGTTAATTATAGCTCCAAGAACTTCTCTTGTAAAAATGTAGACCATAAATTACAGTGGCATTTGACATAAATGCATGATGTCATCACAAGACCAAATTCTAATAAGTAATTGGTTTAATACTCTACGAACTAGCTATAATAAGTAGTTATAATAATAATTATAATAAGTTGTTCAACTTGCTCGCAAACAATGATAATGACTGCGAATTTTTTTAAACTAAGTGTAAAATTTTAAAGGCAACACCTAATGACCCTGACTTTCCTTATGTATCTAGATAACGTATTAGCTTCGCTTTAATAAGAAACGTAAATAGAGCAGGTATTTCTATCTAAATGTTTAGGCGTGTAGAGACGACTTGCAAATAACACTATGGCCTCCGTACATATTCAAAAAGGCATGTTTTTTTGTAATTCCGCATTGCCTATATACCCAATTTTATTATCAAAGTATGATACACTTCAGTTCGAAATTAGAACCACATTAGGACTAAATCATAAATCTGGTAGTCAGGACAGTGAACGAAAAATGGTGTCGATCTCCTAATATCCGATAGATGGACCATGTCACCACTCACTGGTCTCTCATGACAAAACTATAAGATAAGCAGATAACAGGAATAAATGGAAACTTCTAACTAATAATGATGCTACAAGTTTCCCAAGATGGACTCAATGGAGAATACAGATATACCTACATATGATACTTCTCTATTTTTTACCTTCTCTTGACTTAACTTTCTTTCCAAATTGCTCGCCTTCTTCTATAGTCGTCATCAATTCGCAACCTTTGGTTTCTGGCAAGAGGAATGTTACGAATCCTGCTATCAATGGCAATATGGCAAACGCTAGAGGTGGCAGCCACAGAGCTTGATCTCGCATACCTATCACGAACGGTGCAATCATAGACCCCACTCGCGCCATCATGGACGAGAATCCTATGGCAGCATTTCGCACTACAGTGGGAAACAGTTCTGAGCAGTACAAATACACTACAACGAATACAATAAAGCTAGATACCTCGCCGATAGTGGCGCACACAACGGAGCCCACTCCTTCTGGTATTACGGCGAGGACTAACAGACAAGCTGCGCATATGAAGTTGAAGATTATTACTATTTGTTTCCTGCCGAAGAACTTTAGTAGGGGGATGGATACGATCGTGCCCAGCAGTGTGACACTGGCGCCGGCAGCGACGTTCACGAAGACGTTTCCGCTGAGCTGACCCACATACTGGGAAACTCCGTAGAAGCAGTAACTGCACGTCAGCCAATTATACGACATTGCTATAATGTTCTTCCGCATGTTTGGAGTCCGGAAGAGGTCCAAAATATTTCCCTTCTTTAATTGATTTTTTTCTACCGATAACTGGAAGGCTTCGACGTCCGCTCTTATATTATAAGTGGGCCGGTTGTTTCTGTAAACAAACAAATAAATGCATTTATTAGTGACATTATTCATTTGCTTATCAAGTAGGTTAAACTTAATTGGGTTATACGCACGTAACTATGTACATTTTTCTTACGACAAATGCTTATTTAAATCATTTTTAATATTTAATAAATTATTTCCATTCATTCTCGTCGTAGTACCCCAAATTCCACCAGTTAGCGGAATACTCACACTTTTGCTACGCGCTCCAAGACATTGATCGCTTCATCCGTCCTCTTCACAGCTATGAGCCAGCGAGGAGTTTCGGGCACGAGGACGAAATACGACAGCAGGATCACAGATGGTATAGAAATGGCCAGTTGGAATTCCGAGAAGTCTCTGAAGATGTATCCAAACACAGGCAACAACATGTGACCCAAATTGAAGGGCACTTGGTAGAGGGCAGAGATGACGTCTCTGTATTTGGTGCCGACGAATTCCATGACGATAACGAAACCTGTGACCATGGTGCCTCCAACCGACGCACCCACTAAGAAGCGGAAGAAAGTGAAAGTCCAGAACTCGGGGATGTACGCAGCGGTGATTCCAGCTGTGACTTGGATCACCACAGCCACTAGCAATGGCAGCTTCCTTCCAAACCTGGGAAAAGGAAAAGTTTTGTCATACAATTGGACGCAAATAAGATATTTGTTTTCGTGAACGTTCACCTTCGTCAATATATTTGATGCATCATTGGATCCAATCCAACTTAGCAAAAAGTTATTAATGAAAGGTATTATTGTATTTGCGACTACTTATAATTTTCGTAGTTATAGGTAAATTTTCTTAAAAAAATTATTTAGGTACGAAGGGCCTAGAATATTATACCTGTCAGAAGCCATGCCAAACACCACGCTGCCCACTAGTGTGCCAAGTTGAAACAACGTCTGTGTGAAACTAGACAGCCATTTCCTCTCGCATATCAGGTCCCATTCCATTATTATCGTGTTTGTGAACATAGATGTATTGTATTGAGGGTCTGGACACGGGCATGTTTCTGCGTTTGTCGATGGACATATGTACTCTACTTTTGGCGCCAAGAATATTATCGCCATTTGGTTGAAAGCTACTGGTAATTTTGAAAGGAATATGAGCAGGCACAGCCATAGTTGATATTTGCCAAATGATCCGGTAATCCTTTGTATTAAGTCTGCATTCAGTACCTTTTCTGTTGGCTTCGTTCCTGAAACAACATTTTTATTATTCTACAATTGGTTTTAACTGCATATTTCCGGCGGCTACAGTTGCACAACTGTCAACAGCTGCTATTATTGTAGTTTTCAGGTATTTACCTACTTACTACTACTTTACTTGTTACTAGTATCTAAATAAATGTAAGCTGGGTATTATGATGATAGGTACTCATTCACCTTATTCAAAATGTGCACTCTAACGAAATGTAGTAGGTTCACAATTTATATCCCTTTTTCCTCACAAAAACTTCTATATCGTTATACAATGGTGGCGATTCTGTTGTAGAAATAACTTAACTTATTTTAGTTTGGTCCTGTCCTGTCACTTTCTAAAATTTGAGTAAAATAGAGATAGAAATACAATAGCAAAAATACAATACATAGGTTATAATACAATAGGTTATAATCCTGTCAAAGTGACTTACTCGCCGTAAATAAGATGGCATGCTAGATGGTGTTGTCTTATTTTAAGCGTTATACGTTACTTTGCCAGAATTATAATTTGCTGTTGTATTTCTGTCTCCAATTTATTTAAATTTTATAAAGTGACAGGACCAAACTAAAATAAGTTAAGTTGTGTCTGCAACAGAATCGGCAGCAATAACTATTTATAAAATTCAACCACATCTGACACTACATGTGACTAATTTAACAAACGTAATCTAGTGACCTACCTAATGTATTGCCCGAATTACAATTCTCCAATGGCAATCGAATGAATTGACCATTGTCCACAAAACATCCATTTGTGGTAGTTGTCTAGATGTGAAGAGTAGAAATAAATTGTATGTGTAGTTACTCGCTTGTGATAACCCATAGATGACATTCAATTTTTCCCAAGAACCATAGGTCAAAATGTTTAAAAGACCATTGATCCGCCCAATATATTCCAATCAGCTGTTGATAGACGTTATTTTTCGTACTTTGATTGATGATGATGGACCATTATATAGGGAAAATTATGTATTTACTATTACTAGGTACTATTTAGGTATGATATTCCGTTTGCGGTACTGAAAGCGTCATGTTATTTCGTAAATTAATTTCCTTCCGTTTACGATTTATACGAAAAACTTTAAACAGTTTTGCATCAACATTACCTACTGCCATATAACAAATAATAAGGAAATAGTAGGTATCTATCTACTAATAGCATACATAATTAAAGTGTTTTTCATTTATCTATTCACACGTTTCTCTTTATTTACAAATAATTTATTTTATTAGTCATTAATTAGAGATAACCTTTTGCTCAATTTCCTAATTAAAACTAATTGTTACCTATTCTTTAATTTTATCAAATTTTCCTGCACCAACATTTTAATGAAATACATAATCGACATAATAATGAATTAATAGCGTTAGTTGGGCTAGTTTAAATGTCAAATTTTAAACAGTTTATAATTTAGGTACCATAAGCAACAAAAATAAGTATAGGTACCTAGCATCAGTTGTATAAACTTCACTTCAGTGATGTTAGTTTAGTATAACTTTGTAGCTCATCATAGAGACAGAAATATAACAGCTAATTATGATTTTGTCAAAGTGACGTTTAACGCCCAAAATACGACACCTTCGCGCATGCCACCTTATTTAAGGCGAGAAACGCCACTTTGACCTATAACCAGCTGATTGTATTTTTGTCTCTATTTTATTCAAATTTTAGAAAGTGACAGGACCAAACTAAAATAAGTTAAGTTCGGTTTGCAACAGAATCGGCATCAGTGAGTATAAAGTTTGAATTAATTTATTTGTTCAAATCAAAAACATAATTTATCAATGTTCGTAAACGAGGAAACTAGATTAGATTGTTCATCAATATTTTAGAAACTGTAGAGAACTCTTCAAACTTGTAAACAATACACAAGTTACCTAGGTATTCAATAAATCAGCTCATTGCATAATTCATTTGTCACAGCAAATTATAAGTATCATAATTACTTTAAATATTCGTAAAGTAAGGTTAAGTCAATAAGTAGGTTGTTCTTGTAAGTAAGTATTATAGGAAGGCTGTTCCTAAACACTTGAAACATTTTTGTAAACACTTAAACACCGACTGCAAGTATGGTCGGCAACACAATGAATATACTTACAAACAATTTCGCTGCTGACTGTATCTACGCAATACTCATTTCCTAAATATCAACAACCTTTGTTTCTGATAATAATCACATTTCCTATAGACATTTTGTTTGATTAATAAAGACATCTATCTCTAAAGGTTAACAAGTTTCAGGATATGTCAATAAAGATAATTAATTAAGCGTTCTTTACTAGAAAGAGTTAAATAATGTAGAAAGGCTTTACATATTTGAATAAGAACAGCCAAGAGTTAGTTTACTAGTAAGTATGTCCTAAAGAATATAAACTGCCTACTAATAAACCTTTTCCAATGCCAAGTTGCGAACTTGCAGCAAAACCTGGTTTTGCAAGATCGAGGTCGTTACACCTTCCACCTGTCAACGAACTGTGGATGTGGAACTGTGATAGCTCACCGTTTTCTTCCCTGTGATCCCGCATCTCCATGTTTGTTATTGAGCACTGGTCACTCGTCACTCGCGGGTGTTATGCCTCACTGACTTTCAACACGACACGCCGATCGCTCCGACCCGCGGCACCAGACTGTCGCGCGGCAGGCATTCACTCTGCCTGCGCGCGCGCCTCTCTCCACCAGCTATCGACAGTTGTGACAGCAATGGCCGAGATAATGACGTCGCCTGCATTACAAGTAAACAGCGCAGCCGCAGCGCTGATGAACTTTCGCTGCTATGTTTGTTACCCGAATGCTATTTTTATTCAGGCAATTGAGGAAAATAAGGATGCAACCTATATTGTTTTGCTCGTGTATAAAGGGGCAAACGACGGTCTCGATGCAGGCATACGTTTATACATCCTCATTCAAAATAAATGGAAAATAATAATAATAGAGTGTATCCAAAAGATCTCCGTTTCTTATCTGATTTTTTATGCTTGCTTGACGACGCGAAAACTTTGTCCTATTTATCTATTTACATAAGAGTCGCCCGGAGTAGGAAATGCAATCACGCAGGATTCTGGCCCAATTTCTAAATCTAGCGAGATTAGCACCTTACTAAATAAATAAAGATTTATCTAATTTACCTTGTAAGGTAAGGCCCAAAAAGAAATAACCTTTATTTCAGCTCAATGTCCAAAAGTTAGTGTATTCAAGTCAAGTCGCCCTTTCTTTCACAGGGTTTTAAAATCGGATATTAGTAAATCTTATACTCAAAAGCCTTCATTGGCAACGTGTGTGGCGAATACAGACAAAAGTGAGTCAAAATATTTCCATGCATGTGAGTATTTCAAGGCCACATTCGATTTATCGATGCATACCGACTACAACAATCTCACACCTGAGTTACGCACTGCTAAAGTCAAAGAGCTCAAGTTATGTGAGAATTGTTTGCGTGACAGTTGGGACTGACTGTACGTTCAAAATATTGTTGTACGGTCTGCAAAGGAAACATCACGTCACTCTCCATATGGATTCGAATAATACGTCCAAGGAGAATGTCGTAGCACTCTTACTTGCTCCACTGAACAGACAGTTTTGCTTGGCACCGCCATCATTCACTTCGCAGGTGCTTGGGGTCAGTTCCACGCCGCATGTGCTTTGATTGACGGCGGCGCTATGTCAAGCTTTATTATTTATAACTCAAGAGTCAAGATTGTGCAAAGAAGCTAGGGCTGTCTTGTCGTAAGCAATCGTAAGTGCAATTTTATACCTATTGGTCTAAGCGGAAACCGAATTCAGAATTTCGATCTGACGACTTTTACCATAAAACCACGTGACAACAGTAGACCGGTAATGGCCACTAAATCTGTGATCGTGTTTAACATTGTAGGCAACTAGCCTACAAAATGTAGGTATTATTATTATCTTGTATTTTCTCATGTAACGATGTATTCTGCTCAATAAACATTTATTATTATTATTTTTACAGCGGCGATACTATAGTGCCTGTTCAAAAAGGGATGCTAGTGGCAATGAATTAAATTTCCGTGGCAGCCTTAAGATAACAAACAAGATCTTTAAAAAAAAAATTATCTCCATGCAAAAATAAACCCGAGATCATGACGACACACCTTCATCACTTTGTACAGAGAAGGTGGAAATGATATTTAGTTACTACGCATAAAATATCTTTCTTGGGGAAAGTTGTTTACAGAAAAATTACTTACTTTACGTTACGTCGTTACATACATTTGTATAAATAGGCAGAGACATAAACTATAGGTAACTTGCGTATCATTCGGACCATCCAACTGTATTAATATGTATTAATGAATGACACATGGCATTGTTATTGTGGAGGTAGGTCAAACTTCGTACTATTTAGTGAGTTCAGTAGACCACTAACTAAAGCGAATAAAAGTAATGTCAATGCCAAAAATTGACCTCTGAATTCCGTAACACGTGACTACGTTTGCGTATTAAGAAGATATCGCAGAAAATAAGTACAAATATTTTGTAAATAAAACAAGCAAGCAATTTCGCGTTTTTTTTTCTAATTTTGTGCAAATTTAAGTTACTTAATTAATTAATTACTTAATGTACAGCCAGGATGGTTAGATAGGGCCAGGGTTAGGTTAGGCCACAATTTTGACATTATAGGGACAATGTATTTTTATTATGATATGATAGGTATGTTGTTGAGAGCTGTCAAATGTGATCTACATAATATAAATGACTCACGGGCTACACATATTCATTCATATTTCTTTGATCATTACAAGTCAAAGTTGAATCAAACTATTTACGTCTCATCTCATACATTTCACTAGCTTGTTTTATTTCTACCGTTCCTATTTTCTTTTTCATAAATTATAATGCGAGCAATAGATTGATAGCATGTTTTCTCTGGGCACATAATTGGGTACTGTTTCTCATAATAGTGACCAGCAATACAATAAAGTAAATAAACGTGACGTTAATGTGCATTACTGTGACGAGTTGCTTTTCAATGATAGTCAGTTCATCATAAGGTGTCATAAGCGTGAAAAATGAAAATTACTATTGTTACTGTTTACTTCATTATGGACGTGCAACCATTTATTTTGATCAAATACCTATTTTTTAGTCAAGTTATTGCATTTAGGAAAACAAACATGTTTTTACAAGTAGGTATGGTCTTCAAATATAAAAGCAAACTTTATAAAAAAATAATTTAAAAAATGACCTTTTTGAGTGGTGTTGAACAAAAGAAAACCTAATTTAAAACGGGAACAACAAAAATTTATATTGTAATTTTAATATAACTAATATAAAAAGTGAATACATAAGCGTAATACTTATACATATACTTAGATAAGTAAGTATATACTTTATCAATACTACTGCTTACACACGGCGGCATATTACGTATGTTAGGAATTTTACGTTTAAAGAAATTGTGTTGTATCGTATTCAATAAAGAACTAATTTAACAAAGAAATATACTACAAATACCTATACATAAAACAATTATAACAAGTTAAATAACATCGCTAAACCTTAATTTTGCTACACGCGCCGTAGCAGCTGCTACGAAAGTATCCCTTCCTGCTACGCGCCGTAGCAGGTGCTACGTAAGTATCCCTTTCAGTGGCGAGACAGTAAGTGAATGTATGGCCGAGTTACTCGGCCGAGTGCCCAGTCCATACATTTACTTACTGTCTCGCCACTGTACTCGTTAGGTATAAACAAGCAACAGCAAATTATCCCAAGTGTTTCCAGTGTCTTGTTGAGTAAGTAAGTATTTTTTTTAATTCAATGTTTCAAACATTTAACCATCAACCCATCAGTCGATTGTGGCTAGCTACCTTAGAGCAACACAGTACTTGGACTCTACACTCGAAACGAAACCTTTGTTCCAGAAAAAAAAATAGCCCGGGTGACCGATAGATATCAAAAGTTTTTTTTACTGATCTACCTCCAACTCGACTTCACTAGAAATTTTGTGTACTTTACAATACATTATATTTTACAATACATTCGTTTACTAATTTCATGGGTACTATGGTACATTCTTACGCCAATATTGCTATATAGTTACGTACCGTTCCCACATACACGCCATGGCATTCAATGCGATTCTTCACGCTGCATGCTCGACTTAACAAACATACAGAAACTGACTAACATGAGATGAGTTGAGTAATTTTGATCCCAACAAAAACATTATGTTTTAATTAATTAATTAATTTTATGTGACTGATTAGGATTAGCTACCTCCAGTCCTTCGCGGAAATGAAACTTAATCCCATACCATATGTACCTAATTATTAGTTAAGTACCTAGTGGGTACGTAATTTAACGTAAAAAATACGTAAGATTTTTTAAACCAAGGCATCCTTAAAACTTTACAACTACTTTGAATTTAAAACCTACCTTTATAATACAGTAGTATTGTAACGGCGTAGCCTAGACCTTATTTATAAAAAATAATCATCCACACCTCTCTAATCCATGCTTTTGCGTTGTAGTCACGCCTGTTTTCAATTGCGGAGAAGGCAGAGTGCCTACGGTTTTTTTATTTATAATTGGCATTACGCGGTTTGCGCATTGCCATCATCTGGGAATGGTTTTACAATTCCGTATTGACTCTAGATCTGAAATTTTTGACAACTTATTTGACAAGTTGACAACGATCGGTTTCAGTCACATGATTGTATGAAAACCTTTTTAGGCCCGTATTTATGAAGCGATCTCAAGATTGAGAGCAATATTAAGTATGGGTTTGACAGGCCGTTTTGTACTGAAATGACATTTCTGATACGAACTTAAACTCGATGTCACTCTTGAGAGCTGATTATAAATACGGGCCTAGTGTCCCACCCATGTTACTGTGCCTGCATTGATAACTGCCCTGCAACTAGGTAGTTATGTTGTTTATCTACATGCAAAACGCATTACCTAGGTACTTATGCGACAAAAGTAGTCATCATTATTACGTTCTTTACGTACATTTGTCTCACATTATTGCCGGTTGTAGTAATGTGAGTAGGAACCTGACTGTTTTTATCCCTTGCACTTGCACGCGACTATGAATTGAAGTGTAGGTATATTGTCTGGCTAGTACGGTCGGCACCTAAAAGGATAAGGAAGGATGGTTGATTATACACAAACAAATTACAACTAACTAAGTCTTTAGTCATGCTTCAATTTAGGCTTGATTAAATACAAACATGTAGTTAATTTAAGAGCAACTAACATACTGAATTTTTCAGTTAAGGGATTCGAGGGTTTCAGTATATTGTAATTTAGGCGATCGGCTGTCAACCTGTCACTACAGCAATAAACAGATCTATCTTAAACTACCCTCAAAACTTGTCAGACGTGGCGGAACGACATTTGTTTGGTTCGTTGACGCTCTGCCTACCCCATTAGGGATAAAAGCGTGATTTGTGTATGTATGTATTTTTTTGTTTTTTATTGCTTCTTCTTCTTTTTTTCGAGTCATATTGGCGAGAAACTCGTACTAGAATATTAATTTAGCGTGTTTCCCCCATCCTGATTTCCGGATCGGGAGACCTCTAGTGGCAGCATAACAGTCCTGTTATGAGTCATGTTAACCGTACTAGCGCACCTTTTAGAGTTTATAGCATCGCCTATATTTTTCTATTCGATTGTTATCACATGTACCTATGCAGTGTTTCTTGTGTGATAACGATTTTTTAGGTATTTAGGTAGGCTAATAAAATATTTCAGCAACTTATCCAGAGTGATCCTGAGCAGGAAAGTAATAAAAAGCTCAGATTTACTTTTATTTGCGATTTATTAAATTTTTATACAATTTTATTACATTACTCGCTTATTTACATAAAATAATTTTAAAATCTAGGTACTTTAGTAAAATAATAGTTGCATGTTTTCACATTTCCCAATCAATTTCTATGTACGTTTATAATACAATAAGTTTATGTACCCGAGTCAAAAAACAGACGTTACATATAAAATGTAGTAGTAGGTGATCTATTTGCTATTTATAAAAATAATGTAAATTAACGGCAATAAGTTTGCGACACTTAAATAAAAAGACGCCTCCGAGTAATCGCTTAAAAGTGTTACGTGTCTAGATGTTTTAGGTTTACATAACAGCGATAGCGACTAGCGTAGCGACTAACAAAACAGAAAAATGGGTTCTACTCATCAATCTCCAGTTTTCCCAATAAACAGGGGTTGGAATATAAACTATACAGGTCGTAAATAAAGTACTGCGTTCCTTTAAACCACATGTTCTACTGATGATACCAAACAACTTTCCCAAAGCAGAAAAACTTTTCCATACAAAGATGCTCTCTCATCTACAATTTTGTATGGACAAGGCAAAATTTTTGTGCTTTGCGAAAGTTGTTTGTAATAATCAATAGAACACGTGGTTTAAAGGATCGAAGTCAATCGCAGTACTTTTTTTCACTTTGTACATTTCACACCACAACAGTTCTTTGGAAAAATAATTGTAATGGAGAGATGAGAATATACCTCGGAAACCGATTTTTTGCTAGGTCTTTTAACTATGGAACCCCAGATTAAAGTATAGGTCGTATATTTAACTTAAATGAACAGAATTATTAGAATTATTTCATCTCGGAAAAACAGCTATGTCTTTTCACTGGTGTAATTATTTACATCAACAAAGTAGGCAAAGCATTATAAAATCTATCACTTAGGAGATACTTAATGTCATGTCCAAACTTAAGATACATCAAGGCCCTATTTTATCAAGCTACAGGTGAACTACAGGCCACAAGTTACAGGGAAAAAAGCGGCAACACCAGCCAAATTTACTCTATTATTGAGTAAATTATAGAGTAAATTTGGTTGTATGGTATTTTAGGTATATCCTGTCACTGTACATTGTACTAATAAATATATAAATAAATGTTAATGCCATTTCATTTCTGCTGAAGATGTTAAATGTTGAAGATGTTGCCGCTTTTTTCCCGGTAACTTGTAGCCTGTAGCTTGATAAAACGGGGCCCAGGTAATTTATAAAATCAACATATTTTTAATATTTTCCCTTTATCACGATAACAGATAACATAAAAATATCACATGATAAAATGTTTAAACATTTCAAGATACTCAAATGGCAAATAAAATTAAATATCGACAAAATGTAGCATTAGAAATAGAAATACTCATTCATTCCGATCACACAGAGCAAAAAAGGAACATTATAATAAGATCATTAGAATATTTCAAAGTGAATATTGGAATTACGAGACAATGGAAGATTAATTAAGCTATCAAACACGGATTGTTTACAATATAATGGGAAAACCTACTTGAATTTTAATTATTTAATAAAACACATAATATTACAGTTGAATAACATTCTTTGAAAATAAAATACTCCCGAAATTCAACTGCAACCTGTATTAAATCAAGAAATTAAAATTCAAGTAGGTTTTTGGACACCCTATAGTAATACTAATGTTAGGGCATTTGTGCACTGGTTAGAACGAGTTTGAATTAGAAGTTACGTTGTAATCCGGTTGAGATAGCATTCAATAAAGGAAGACGGGTAAAACATTTAAAAATTTACCTGGAGGCATATTTTTCAATCAGTCGAATAGAAAAACACAAACGAAAGAGTAACATTCGCATGCCAAATAGTATGGAAATCGCATGCGAATGTTGCTCTTTCGTGTGCGCATTTCAATTCAAGTGATTCAAAAATACGTCCCCTGATCTGAATTTGATCGAACCAGTAGCAAAAACGCCTGTATTGATGTTATGGGGCTGGCTTCATATTTCTGTTATATTATTTTGGAGAATTTAAGTACACCTAATCGGTTGAAAGGCACTAGACCCTAATCTACGATAGAATTTCTTTCTGTACATTCACTACTTGCAATTTTAATGTTTGATATAATTTTCGTCCCGCGTACTACACTGTTTGAGTAACAGCTCGACCTCGAGTCACGATCACGACTAGCCAATCATTATAATACCTATATACAAATACGAACCCTATTCAAAACCTACCTGTAAAAATACAGCCAGCGATACTAACACTTTAAGGTCTTTATAAATATTCAAGATGAGTACTCCCTACATTAAATGCAATTTAAATTATTCAAAAATACTTATTTACAGACCATAAATTTTATGCCACAAAAATTAACTAGAGGAAGTAATTATGTTTGTGAGCTGTGCTTGAATGTTCAACGCGGATAGAAGTCGTTTATGATTAAAGACATGTAAATATATTATAATTATAAGTGACAAAAATCGTAGGATACATATCTAGCCATGAAGAATATTGTTTAAAAGTCAAACATTAAATAAATACTGGAATATTTCCGTGTTCACAATACAAACACATAAAAAAATATTATGCAACAGAGTAACATTCCCTGCAAATTAGACAAATAAAAACGTCCAAATATATCTTACCCGGAAATGCTAAATCAAAATACTTACAGTAAACTAAGAAACTTTTAGTTTCGAACTCTGCGAGCAAACTTAAAATTAAAATTAAGGTTCTCTATGTGCTGTAGTGGCGGCGATTTTTTATTTTTGACACTAGATTGCATATTTTCAATGCTGGGCCCAGCTTCAGTCCCATGTATTTCATCATCATATCGGAGTTTAGTAGCAGCAACGCCTTACCATCTATTTCCTGTAACAATAGAAGACAAGTTTCAGTACACTATTTACACAACAAATATTTATAAGAAGAAACCATAACATTCATTGGATAATGTCATAATCATAACCTCATGACATGCTTGGCAGTCCGTATAGGCGAGCAGAAAAATCCGTCTGTCTATTCTCTGTCGACTACAACATACGCAGTAGGTGAAGGTATGATGTTAATGTAGCTTGGTATCAATAGAACATCATCAACGAACTCATGACGTCACCTGCAGACCCATTTTAGCGACATCGTAACTTACAAACATGTTTCCTGAACATGTCGACGTGCGATATAAACCCGATGACGTCTTCATTTCAACCGTCAGCGGGCGGTGTCGCAGGTGGCGCGCGTTGGTGGCGGTCGCAGAGTCAAGCCTGCTGTTTTATACTATGTAGTGAAGATTTAGTTACAGATGTAACTTACATGTTTCCTGAACAAGTCTGCGTGCGCTGCCAATGCTTGGTCTGCAGCAGCGATGAATCCTATGACGTCCTCCACTGACCAATCAGCGGGCGATGTCGTAGGCGGGGGCGGTGGTGGTGCGCCTGTAGTGGAGGACGCGGGCTCGGGCCGCTCGGGCGACACTCGCGCTAGCTTCCCGCCGGCGCCGGAGCCCGAGCCGTTTACATTGCTACCTGCTGGCTCCTCCTGGAATATGGTTGAATTTTATTTAAATAAAACTCTTCTTTGTGCTTCGATTTCTCGTTGGTACCATTATCAAATAATCACTTTGTAAGTTATCCTCCCAGTTAAAGAACAATACAGGCTGAATGACCCGATTGTCTGTTACAATATGATTGCTGTGATGATTTTTTGCCTACAAATATTTTTTATTCCATATCTATTAGTAAAAATGCATATATTATGATGAAAATCTATAATCATAATTGTTGCAGTTCATTAAAATATCAAAAATCATTACATCATGCATATCAAATTAATGACATGCCTTTTGAAAGAAATACAATTTAAATTAAAACTGAATCCAAAACACAAACTTGTTTCTTTGAGTATTATTTTTAAATTTTATTATTACAGAAAATATTAAATACAAGATACTTACACTCTTTAGTCTTTTAACAGCCGATGAGACATTATCTGATGTGGATTCCCCACAGAGGGTGCACGGCCGACCAGCGGCTTCACCTGTGTCAATCTCAATCATCCCCACACAACACCCCACACCGCTACACACGGCTTTGAGCCAGTTCTTCAGTTCATCTGTTGTCAACTCTGATGGAACTTTTACGGAGTAATTTTTACTTCCTGCTGTGACCTGAAAAATGGAAATTACTTTGATGAAATTGTCTTTATCTTGCTAACATCATAAAGAAGAAAGATTCGTATTTTTTAATGAATAATCTCAAAAACTACTGGACAGATTTAAAAAATTAATTAGAAAGCTAGGTTTACCCTGAATAACATAGGCTACTTTTTACTGCAGAAAAGAATCAGATTCCCACAGGAAAACATTATGCTGTGGATGAAACTGGGGTGCAAAAAGCTAGTACATATGATGTGAAATAGGTAGCAGAATTAAAAGTCTCATTCTTCATAATTGAAATTCTTTAATGACATTTTTATTAATTATTATTTTGGAAATGGATTATGATATTTTTTTATAGTTAAAATTGTATATAAAATATTTATACCATGGTACATAACTTGACAAATACCAATACATACCTGTACATTATTGAAGTTTGAATAGCTAGTAGAAGCAGTCAATATTGCCCGAGTCAGTCTCTGGGGGTCAGGGTGTATACTAAGGAGCTCTTTTGCAAGAGCCTCAGCAGCTCCAGAAGGCCCGGTGCCTGACACTTTATTAGGCAACGCACTACTGCCTCCGGAACACCCGCTATGAATCCGCAGCTGTACTGTGGCAGCCTGAGTTGTGGTACTTGTGTTATTAGAGTTCCCCGCTCCTGTGGACCCTCCTTCGGGCAGGGCTGGGTTACTTGGAATACTTGGACGCAATTTAAATCTGTAATACATAGTTAAACTTAGAAGATTGGTACTTAAAACTATGTAATGGCATAATAATTGCATTTTAGTGAATCATTAAATGATTACTTAATCATTGATGTGCACTGGTAAACAATGGTTTAAATCTAAAAAAAATAAGAATTTTACTCTATTTTAATACAATTTACAAACTAAAGTGCAGTCAAGTTTGAAATAAAATTAAAAACAAAATCTCACCTTGAAGGGGCTGTGGCACTTTTTTGGCCAGGTGCCTGTAATAGATGCCCAGCTCGGGCACACCAGCCTACTGGGAATATGTCCCGGGAATCATATCTACACCAATAGTCAAATGCACCTCTCCAGCCATCAAACGTAACATAGATTTGGTCATTTTTAACAGCTCCAACAGTTGCACAACAAATTAATTGCGGATTTTTCTTATCCACTGCTTCAAGTTTTTGACCAACAACAAACAAATTAGTTTTAGGAGTAGGAGGCTCTGCCTGAAATGCCTTTGATGGTGCCATTTCAGCTCCATTCAAAGTCTTGAGCAAAAACATGGGCCAACTGCTGGCATTCATCCGGAATCCAAGAGGTGGTTGTAGCATTCCATCATTCTTCTCACAATGCCCTATCGGATGAATGTCACCAGCATCCACCAATCTCCAAAAATCATTTTTGTTGTCACTTCCATCAAGTCTGAGCCGGAGCCTTGGCCCTAAAACTCCTACCACAGTAGCTATACAAGTGGAGGTTAAATTTCGTGGGTCCAAAGCTTCTAATTTCATGTTAACTTTGAAGTCATTTACTGGAGGCACTGGGGCTTGTTTGAAACAATCTTGAGGAGCTGCTACACTGTTAGTTTCTTTCATATATTCTGTCCAATCGAATGCTTGATAAAGATCATAGAAGGCCCCAGTAGAATTGTTATTAGAATGGGTTTCTGAACCATTGGCTCCATTGCCTGACTGTGGGGATGTAGTCCGTTTCTCATTCTTCTTTTGGTATTTGTTAAGACAATAGGTGGAACAGAAATTCTTGCTACTCGAGGGAGCGTTGCCGCGGATAACATTGTCGCAGTGCAGGCAGGCCCCTTTACTGTAGGCTTGTCTGAACTCAGAGAGACACGTTTCAGAACAGAACTCTTTTTTCCCATTTTCTGTTGGCAAGACATACTTTAACGGAGTTTTACTTTCAGCGCACCAGGTACAAGTACGTTTCGGAGGCCTTCCAGGACCACGTATTTTGCCGGGAGCTGGCCCAGACGAACCGACAGTGTTGTTTGACATCGTATTACGACAGTTTTAGCACATTATTGAGAATAACGTATTCGCAATATTGCAGCTCAACTTACATTATATTCACAAATGAAGAAGATTTCTATTAAATTTGCTGTTATCCGATTATATTCGCACAAATATAAACAACGTCAGAAAGTATTTATGACGCCATTCCAACGGCCATGTTAGAATTTTTTACTTTTTTTGCTGTTACGTCAATGGAAATTGAAGTTGCCAGCTTAAAAAATAAAAATCGCAGACAAATCACAGTGTAAGGATGGTGAACAGCGTACTTTATAAAAAAAACAAATTTAGAGTTGTCTTTGGTATGCGAGATAGCTTTTATGGCGGGAATTTCAAACTATAGCTGAACATTTTTAATACAAATCTATATTCATAAACAACTGATATGTAAAAACTGTTTGAATGATACTATTATAATATTTCACTATAACGTTATTTACGTAATATTCAATATTTTCTTAGGAGGTGGAAAAACAAAAGTCTTTTAAACAAGGCTGTATTTTGGGCTGTATATGCCTGAACCTCGGCTTGACGGACGGAGGGATGGGCAATGAGGAAAAAAACAATCTTGTCTATGTATTCTGAAGGCAAGCAAATTACTTTTGCGTTTCTGCTTAATTTAATCCCGAATGTTAATTTATTCATTATTGTATAGCATGTTGCTCTCCATATTATCTGTTTCATCCGCTAACTTCTTCTTAACTTCTTTAGTATTCTATTGCTTGGGTGCTGGTGGTGGGTCTCTCGGGGTTGCCTTGACCCTAGAGAGCGCGTCCCCCAGGTGGCGGATCGGGGAATGCTCGTCAGCTCTAAACCGCTGAAGGGTAGGAGGGAAATAAAATACCTCCCGCGGACCAAAAAGGCCGGAGAAGGAAACTTCGTTACCAAAACTAGTTGTATAAATAGAAAAAAAATACCTTTATCTTTATAAGAATAAATATACCTCTCGTAATTCTGGCTAATGCACCATCCAGACCTTCCGATCCTTTCTTCCTTCCTTTTTAAATCGGACAATGTGTAGTGAAATCGGACGTCCGATTTAAGGATGATTGCGCTACATAATGCCCGATTTAAGGAAGGAAATAAGAAAGGATCGGAAGGTCTGGATAGTGCATAATCCCGGGCTTTCAAGAAAGTATTACAGAATGAACCAGCGTTTATTTTTAATCAATATTGCTCTGTATTCCAGGTGAATACGGCCCAGCGCAGCGATTGGTGTGATCATCGCGGCCAACACAGGCTGTGATCCCGTCACGACGGTTGCCTTCCTCGCCACCGGCGTCGGGCTCAACGGTGACATCTACTTCGGGTTCAAGGTACGTACGATTATCATCTTTGGTACATTTTCAAGATAATCAATCACTATTTGTTGCAATCACAGCAACGCGACTGAAATCTTACATATGAGGACATGCGCAGGTCCTCTATGATAACACATTTTTCACAGTACGCCCGGGAAATGATCTCTAGAAATATGCTTATATTAGGTATATGTATTTTTCCAAATAAGCCTTGGAAGTCGCCGTTTACGAGAAATACATTACGAGACTACATTCACTGGCTGCCGCTGATCTCAAGAAATATGACTTCAGCAATGTAGCAACACGCGATGTAGAAAGTCCTCGAATCCTTGGTTGTTTATCTTTAAAAAATATTTCAGCATATTTAATTAATACTCTAATCTTATAATTAAAAATATTTGTTTTACCGTGATAACATTTTTCATTCATAGCTTCATCTTGATTTTTCTTTATTATAGTTTTGTACATTTTCCAGGTCAACCACTTAGACATCTCGCCCGGTTTCGCCGGTATCCTGATGTTGCTCAGTGAGCTGAGCACTGCTCACCAACTGCTCTGCCAACTGACATCTATCATCATCGCTGGATACATGATTGAGGGCCGGGTATGTTAATTTAGCACTCATTTTTTATAATTTCTCACGCCACTTCTTAATTCTTGCTTCTACCTCTAATTCTTAATAATTTGAATTAATATAATCAATCATCAGTCAATAGCCAGCCACGGTTCCCTTGCTACACCTATTTCCCTTATTTATTTCAATATTAAGAAAACCTATTAATTACAGGTTCCCGTAAAGGAAGAAGATGGAAGAAAATCAACACTGCGGCAGGTCTATGCAAACAAGAGTCACTGAGTGATTGTATTTATTATTGGTATTGTAATTACTTTTTGTAATTTGTGACATCAATATAATTGCTATTTTTTTAATAAGTTTGTTTTATTTGTTATCATCTAAAAAAAAAAAAAAAAAACTAGGAAAGCTAGGGATGTATTTTTATTTTTTAAATCGACCATCGATTATTGTTTAAAACGATCATCGATTATACTGTTTATCGACTATACCGGTAGAAGTGTCACAGCACTGGGTTGCATACAGCCGCCATCTTGGCCGTTACTAACGCTAGAGCGCTTAAAGCGCTGTTTCCCATCTGTCCGTAGGACATATACTAGGTAATCTGTGTTTCTGCTTTTATTTTTGCAATTTTGATCTCGAAATTAATACATTCGCGATTTCTTGTAAGTAGTCTGGAAAGCTAAGACTGATACTTAAACAGTGTGATAGTAATTTCAGCTATTTTAACAGTGCATTATTGTTTTCAGGCCCCATAGCTGCACGGCTACGCCCTTTTCGGATTTCCCAGTGCGTTTCATTTTGTTTCCAACATAGGCCTATCAGACACTGCCGTTATGGATATGATGGTATCGACGTTGCAACAGCAGCGTTCTGTCACGGAGCAGCTGCGAAGAGAGGCTGCTATCAAACGGATCCCAGTGTCCGTGGCCGTGGCGGACATCGTCAAGTACATCAATGAGCACGAACAGGAGGACTGCCTTCTAGTGGGCTTCTCCAGCCAAAAAGTCAACCCCTTCCGGGAAAAGAGCTCTTGCACTGTTCTGTAGAACACATTTATAACTCTGTTTCTTCATTGTGCAACTCTTCTGACCTACCAAAAATGTTAATCTGTTTTTAAATGTATCTAAACTATTGAAGATAAGTAATTTTGATGATTTCAAGGGCCTTATCACAGTTAAAACTATGATTGTATAATTTATTACCAAAATTTCTAAGTATTTTTCCAGAAGGAATTAATTAGCTTGTATGTAATTAAATTATTAATCAGAATAATTGAAATGTTTAATAAGTTATTATGGTAATAAATCTTTAACTACCTTTAATGTTGTATTATTATTTTAGATATATGAAATGAACCAACACATATTTTGATTAATTTATATTGTGCACAATAAAACAAAGGTTCACCTGCTACAGTACCAATTCCTCTATTTAGGAATCAAGTATTCCAAACTCAGATTCCATAGTCTAAACTTACAATATCTAGATTTCATAAGACTGCATGCATTTCCTGAAATGGATAAGTTGCTGTGTCAAAAAATATAAGTTAGATGAGGTTAGACAGCATTATACATAGGCACGGTTTACCAACAGCATACAGATGAGACCCTACGTTTGAATACATATTTTTAAATCAAAATGGTTACTGGTTTTACAAAATCTATATTATGTACTTGTAAAGTGGATATTATGGATTAAATAAATGATTAGGTACTATAATAATGTTGCATAAATATGTAAGGTATATTGACATTATATGAAACTACTAAGGTATACAATAACAATGGGTATACCACTATACACACCTAATTATTCTAGATACATTAGAACTAGGTACTAGTTTTTGGGTTTACTGGAATAACTGCAGGACACTAATAAGTATAAATAATGCCCCTAATGTTGTAACTGTTAGCAGGACAGAATACAAGCACAGGCATTTTTAAGGACTTTGATTTAATTTAAGAAGAAATCTTTGCTGGGTTAGTTACTTGCAATTTGTAAGTCAGCACAGACATATACCTCAATGCCTGTTATGCTAAGATAATAAAGATTAAATTATTCAAGTACCTTCAAATAAGTAGTATACCAATGCCACAAGCCTGTATAAATTAAACTTTACATAATAAGATTAAAAGCTTTTAAAAATGCAAATGGCATTAATATACAAATGCAACTATAATCAGCTCAACCAATCACATACACCCTCCACATCCATATACATAAAGAATTGATTTTCAAAACAAACATTATTCACTCAAACAGATAGCAATTTGTTAAATAGTTTCCTATGATTAAATACAATAAGACAATACTCAGACCATCAATTCCTACACCAACCCTACTCTATAGCAAACAACACTTTGCCTGATTTACAAATTATATTACGGCAGTGGAAATAAACAGGAAAACCTATTTTATTATTCGTAATATGTTTGAGCAAATTTAGGTTTTAAATCAATAAATCTTATTCTAGGGGTAAAACTATATAAAAAAAATAAGTTATCAACTATCAGTCTTTTAAAT
>JARACY010001367.1:0-60059 GCA_029255725.1 Scrobipalpa atriplicella | reverse complement strand
AACCCGCCAAATAGCTCGATCTTCGGAATGAGATACCTACAGCAGATCATTAATATAGACCTACCAGAAAATTAAAAATAACTGTGACTTTCCCATATAAACTGACAAGTAAAGAACAGCACAGATTACTTATACGTTGGCGGGCGACCTTAGACGATTTTGTGAGGATAATTTTTTTTTCTGAAAGAATTATTAAATTGTTTCGTTATTCAGCATCCCTTTCTGTTTGCGCGAAACACCCCTGTGACCCTAAACCGTGTTTGACGAAAAATTTCATGAAATTTTCAGTTTACCGACGTTAAAATACTTTTATTTGTTTCAGAATCAGCATCGGTGATAGTTCACGTGTTAAGTGGAGAACGGCCGGCTGCCATGCAGAGTTCAGGCTCCACCCCTCCGCGTCTCAACCGCGCCATCTTGACTTCCCTGGCCACTATCTCCACCATCAACCAGCCACGCCATTGGCTGATCAGTCTACCAATCATCACGCAGCTCTCCTACATCTCCACGCTGATGATCCTGGCAGTCGTCGCCCTCGTCAACCTTGCCATGGACTATGTGATCAAGTGCGTGACGAGTGTACGACCAATCATTGTAAGATGACCAATTTCAACAGAATAACTTCCCAATTAGTTCTAAACTACGGAAGTAACACGTTGCGTGTAGTGTTTAGTATGATTTATTAATCTAAAAGTTGAATTTGAATAGTTTTATGTCGAAAATATGATTTGGATTTACGAAAACAACGATATTTAGATTGTGTTTAACAATGAAAGAAAGTCTTCGTGTTTTAGTCAATTTAAGGCATTGAAAATGCTTTTGTTTAGTTTAGGAAATTTTATACTTTGCTAATTGCGAGCGTCTTAAGTCGGAGAAACGGCGAGGGATTAATTTTTATAATAAATGAGCTCAGGAGATTTATGAACGCTTTGCTTTACAAAGCCTTAGGATTAATATCGTCTTGGTTGAGTCGCTGTTGTTTTTGTAGCTAACTAGGGGGTTAATCCGGCGTTGAGAGTAGGAGAGAATCGATTCTGTTACCGATCATGGAGCAAGGGGATATCCGATCGAGACGAGGCTTATCTTCGCGTTAGAGCCGTCTTAAGCCGGCAGTTGCTCTCTTTAACACGATATTTACGTTAGTTGGACAAATATACTTCTGAGGGATTCGCAAATAAACAAAACGGTATCTAGATTCTCTTATTTTCTTCTATGTATTTCGAAGTGTATTTACTTACATCTGCTATCCAAACGAACAATTTGGGTGTTCCATTTAAAAAAAAACTAACTTATAATAAACATAAATTACAATCAGGATTTTCGCTAATAATAATTAGGTTCTTGATTCTTCTTCGTTGTAATATAATCATCTTCATGGGTTGCCATCTTCATATTGAAGTTTGGAGGTCAGCATTCAGTATTCCCTCCGGTCCTGGGATGCTTGTTGTAAAATTTCATATTAATTTCAAAATTGGAACGCAATTTTGAAGAAAAACTTTTGTTTCGGAGTTCCTTTTATAAAATAACACAAAAGGATGCTCACATGTATACAGCCTTGCATTTGTTTAATGGAAACCTGGCCGTTGTGCAGTGAGCGTGAAAAGCGCAAAAGGTTTTGCAGTTGCTATCCGCAACGTCGGTTATGAAAGCCAACCTTTTAGAGGAAGCTATTAAATTTCGCTAGTCAAGAAACTTGTTAAATTTAAAGCCGAAACTATTATGAGGTCCTTACGCGTTAATGGTCAAAGTTTTAACTGTGCCGGTATTACTGCGTATATAACATGCGGAACTAGTTTAAATAAATTTCATATCGCAATATGAGATCGTACCCCTACAATCCTTTAGGAAGAATCAAAACCATTTAAATTTCGCCTGGTTTATTTCACGAACCATGTTTACCGTTCTACTTTTGTTCGTTTCATAGAATTTATATTCAATTTTCAAATATAACTTCCTAATTCGGCCATACTTTTCACCGAACGCCTACGACTTTGCTACAAATTATCTTAAAGTAGGTTACTAGAGAAACTCGGCTCGGAGCCAAGCTCGGCTCTTACCTAGCTCTCTTTCATTCTTTTTATCGACTTCGTGGCTAGTTCATCGTCACATAACTCTCTCGCAAGGTGAATATTTCCCGGCATGTGAGGTAAGCAAGAGAGACGACCCAATTCGAGTAAGTTCTTTGTTTGCAAGAAAATATACTGAAATGTACGAAATCAGCCGAATCGGAATACTTATTGCTCTCGTGCTTTGTTTTTACGCTTTCGTCCTTGCTCCGTTTACGTATGTCCCCATAAACAAAGTAAAAGGATTGTACTACGTCGGCAGTGACATGCGTTTTAAAGGAGGATAGGGCCATATCATGAACGCTCATACTCATATATCGTGAAACTAGCAAGCATAGCATGCGAAGTACCGTCTAAATGCGTGCTACAGTACGTGACTTGAATTTATATTTTGATCACGGAAACATTTCTGGTTGTACAATGTACATATCTCAGTTATTCGTTCACGGACACGAACAATATTTATGAGTTCCCAAGTAAATAAGAGGGATAAACGCGAAGAGTTAGCTTAAGAGGCTCCCCTAGGTTAAGTGGCGCCCAGTCAAAAAAAAAAATCTTACAGAAAATACAATTAATCGAAAATTCAGCAGATCAGATTGAAGTTGAAGATAATTTAGAACCTCATATATAGAAAATTTGCGAAGAACGTCCACTTTAAGCACTTTTGCTAACTGTAACTACAGTGAACATTAAGTAATGATTTTGAATGGTTAAAATAAAATTAAGTACCTATCTACATTTCAATTTCATTTACCGGATTATCGATTTATTGTTTTCTCAGTGCGTAATGATTTTTTGACTGTTGGAGGCGCCACTTAGCCTAGGGAAGCCCCATAATATATTTAAGGAGTTGTGATTCCGTAATTGAATTTCTGTTTCATTTGCAATCACAATCAGGTTGTTGACTTTGAATTCCACTCAGAAATTTTAATAATGTCGAAGACAGCTGTATAAAGTTATTGTTTGTAGATTTAAATAGAGTTGTATGTACAGTCGATTTTCTTGTATAAAATGGTGCTAATTCAGGACGCACTATTCCTAATTCTAATTCTTACTAGCGCTGTCACTTTCTTAACTTTGACATAAGAACAGGATGACAAATAAACACATGACATTGACATTCCTAATCTGACATAAGACTGCTTAAATTACAATTAGTGAGTACGCTCTATGGTCATTCCTTATTTAAAGCGCCGTACGTCAAATCAGAAATGTCAATGTCGCGTGTTTGTTTGCTATCCTGTTCTTATGTCAAATTTAAGAAAGTGACAGCGCTACTAAGAATTAGAATTAGTAATAGTGCGTCCTGAATTAGCACCAGTACACGGAAGAATAGAAAAGGAATGAAAATAATATTGCTTCTAATTCAGTATTCAATTTTTGAAATGGATTTCAGTAAGGAAGTTATTTCTTCGCAATATTTTTAGTAAACAAAAACATTTTCATTTGTTTGCTATGAACATGTCGATAATTATATTAGGAGAGTGACTGTACATCTTAAGATATGTTAGTAAACACGATCTTAGTTAAGAATTTAGTATTGTAAATATAGATGCTACCTATGTAAATAATAAAGACATGTAAATAAGATGTAAAAGTTCTTGTAATTGTAATTTCTTGACAGCCAAAAATACATTTTATGTGATTTTCTTTCAAGAAAGCGAGAGTTTTGAGACATCGCTGTCATCTATAAAAAATGTAGTTAATGAAAGGGTTGTGTAATAAACTATCAAATATAGATGTATTTAATGATGTTATTTAACAATTCATAAAATACAGTATAGTAATAAAACAAGTGAAAAGCTTGATCTTTTATTTTATTAACACCTTCATAACCTTATTTCTATCTAAATACCATTAAGTAAAATTAACTTGACATAGGTGTAATTAATAATTTATTTATTTGATATTTCATATTTATTTGACGCTCATTAATGCAGAATTGAATTATTGGACATCAAATATACAAAGATATCATAATTATCATACTATTTTAGGTGCCTGTGGGATATGTATTTTTATTATTTCAATGGTCTATGAAATAAATACCGAATAATATTAGCTAAAAAATCTCGAAATGGAACATCTCCACGGCCCAAAAACAGAATAAAGGGTCTTAAACGGTGCGTATCTAAATCAAGACAAGAGTCTACGTCTATACGTCTTGGAAATACGGCCGGGAATGTCTTAGAGCACGGTTTCTCAAACTAATGGTCTCACATACCCCTGATGAAGTTCCAACTTCCGAGATAACAGCGAACCTCTTAACCAAAATTAAAATAAAACAAGGTTATAGAAGGATTTTTTCTGTTTAAAAATCGAATACAACGTCTGAGCATTCAGGAAATTACGCAATTTTAACCTAAAATTTTGACTCAGCATCTAAATTATTTCGTTTTTGTCATAACTGCCTTCTCAGTCTAAACTCGAATTTATCATTTTGGAAAATGTTCTCCAATTTGGTTAGCATTCATGAATCTGTAATCCATTCTTTTTTAAGAAATAACTTTTGCCATACTAAAGGTAAAACACTGATTTAGACAAATGGAATATAGCTGTAGGTACCGTGAATATATCCTACTTTGAGTAACGCTGTCTTAGAGCATAATTTCACTTGATCTATGAGCCGTGGCCGGACGCCTTTCCCAAACCCACTCTGTCTAACCGAGTGTAGCGTTAAGATTTAAGAATAAGTCAACAGTTCATTTTTCTTTCGTGTTCTTTATTTAATCTGACTCCTTTTCATAATTCAAGAGCAACTGACTCAGACATAAATAAAGGAAAATAATGGTTGATATTATATTTCTTAGCTTATCAGTTCTCGTCATACTGGGTGTAAAAGTCAAACAGAAAGGGGTTGTTCAGTCAACAAAACTGAACAACTTTCAACTTTTTCTCATATCGTCGATCAGACAGCAATTTGATTGGGGAAGCCATAATTTTTTACACGATCAAAAACGTATTATGTTTGCGTGAAGCCACACCTAATTTGTTACATTAACAAAAACGCAATATAATGTATTTGCGTTCCATTCTTTAACTTGATATTGGTAATAAAGTGAACTTACGACCACAATATATTAATTCAAACATTTCAAATAATGGTATATAAATAAACTCAAAATATTTCTACGATAAAATAACTACTATTCAAATAATATTGCTGAAAATTCTGACAGGATAGCTTTAATTTGGAAAATCAAAACTAGATAGCGAATATCTAAACTCAATCAAAAATTCAATTTAGAAACTAGTTATTTAAAGCCAGTATGTTTTTTGCTGATTGAATTTCGGTTTTGTTTGAGGCCACATTTTGTGCTTCATACAATTTTATAATGATTACGATCCTTTTGCCGTATCGCCACTAGTGAAAAGTGTTTGTAACGTGAAATCTTGACCATCACTTGCTACATAATAGGCAGAGTTCTACTCATGAAACTAAACTATATTTCAAGGAACTTTTTCACGAATTTTAAAAAATATCTGCACTTCCCATAGAAAATATAACACAGCCAGCAGACATTTTTGTATATGGGTCCAATTTAATAAAAATTCTGAAAAAAAAAGCATTGAAAGTTTTGTTGAGTTTCATAAGTAGAAGCCATAAAATATTTACATTTAAGTAATTTTAAATCAGCTGATAATATAAATATTATTTCCTTGTCATTTCGGAAAAACATATTATGCGTGCCCAATATTGTACCTAATTGCATAAGGCTTATTTGAGGTTCAATGCAGAATAGCCATACCCATCACTCAATGCTAATGTGTTATGTCTTGAATAATCAGATAATATATTACGTTGTGGTCACCTAGGCAGTGTTTATTATCACAATGTTTATTAAAGCAGAATTTACGTTTATGCATCCGTAAGTACATCAGCCAGCAAATAAAGTTACTCAGTTAACATGAACCTACATACCGGGTGTAAGGGACAGCGTACCAGAAAACTGATAGGGGTTTCTCACTCAACGAAACTGAACAACTTTCACCAGGTTTTTTAGGAAATGAAATAAAAAATAGGCTATTAAATACAAATTGTCTCATCGAGGTGGTAATTTTGTGTGAGAAAGACATTTTTTTTTAATTTCTGTCAAAAATCCTGGTGAAGTTGTTCAGTTTCGTTGACTGAAGCCCCTATCAGTTTCTAGTATGCTGTCATTTACAACCCATTTATTGGTTATATTGTTTATCTATTGTATATTTGACTAGTATAATATATCGGTTGCTATGTTTAATATGAAAACTCGACGATCTTTGTTACATCCAATGATTAGTAGATTACAAATCATTTAGCATTTCAGAGTAAATGCAATAAACAATTTTCCACCACAACCGTGTCCACCTGTCAGTTCTATCATCAGATACGCTCAAGGGTATCAAAACATCATTATCATGCTTTTTACATGACGTGTAATGTGCATACCTATTACATAACAATTGGATTCGACGTTGAAAAAAAAAGAGTCTTTTGTGTTTTCAGAACAAAGATATACACAAACATTGGTAGTTATAGAAAAGCCACAAATAAAAAGAAAAGGCGGATTTTATTACGTCTTTTCCTATTTCCTTGTCTCCTTGTTTTGTACAGCGCTGTCTGTGACAGTACAAAATGTTGCATCTTTGTGAAATCATGCGATGTAAAGTGCAGTAAAGCATAATATACTTTTCAGTTCCATTCCGGCAGAGCAGCGGAACGGCAAAAATTGTTAACTCTACGCTTTTTACGAGCAGTTCACAAACATTCGCTGTCAATACCAAAAAAAGATAAGGGAATATAAAAATTGTTAAACAGCAACAGTCACATTTATTCATGCAAAATCAAACTCAAATATGATTTCAAACGCTGTCAACTGTGAATCCAGTCGGAACTAATACCACGTGAAACTAATAGGTATACTTACGTAAAAAAAAAGGTGAAGATGGCGTTACCATTAGCGTTACTATTGATTCTGTATTTGTTATGTATGTATGACTGTCAATAGATGTCATAGATTTGTGATCAGTCCGTGCTTCAAAATTATTCTCAAAGTTAGATGTGACGAAAACACGCTTTTGTAAGTTCCTTGACTCTCAATCTTGTATGGAAAAAAGACGTAAATTTTGTATATATCTATGATGCATAGAATTGGAAAATAAATCGATGCTATTCCGAGCGAAAAATTGACAATTACCTACTCACAATCGTCAATTCCTCGCTTGGAATAGTTTCGTTGGCCACCTGCCGCTGAGTTTTCCCAAGGTGGACTCACGGTGGACGTGTTACTATCACCTTTAAAGATATTTTCACTATTCGCTTTGTGACCTTTTGGCGAACCTTTCTTAGGAAATTGGAAATCTTTTAGGTAGAAACCACACAAAACTATTTGTGTAAACACTTTATGCGTGCTCCTTTTGTGGCATGAATAAATAAAATCCATTTACGAATTTTTTGACAAAGTTCGCGCTGTTTTAAAGTTTCAGAAAAATTGCCACTTTATCACGCGACAAACGAGTCTTTGTGGAACTTTGTTTCAGCGGTTTGACTTTCGTGACCTTTTGGTGTTAAAGAAATTAGTTTTAGGCTGTAATCATCATTACTGACTGACCTTGTATCCAAATACTAATTACTATCGAGGTATCGATTAAAAATGGTGTTATAGCTACGACAATTTGTGTCTATTTAAAATAAATTCCCCATATCAGACGCAGAAACTCCATTAAGTGTACTAGAATAAAAAAAAAACACGATCACACTCTAGCCCTCACTAGGATTCTCTGTATCGGGGTGCCATGGACAAACACAGAAACAACAAAGAACACCTAGACCCAGAAACAGACATTTAAATTTATCATTCAAATATCTGCCCCGCCGGGAATCGAACCCGGGACCCTCTCCATTGCAGGCAGATACAGTGTCAACTAGGTTATGCGGGTCTTTTGGATCCATCAATCCGATGGGTTGTCTAGGCCTCTGACTCTAAATCCACGACTCAGAACACTAAATAAACCACGCAGGTGAACCGATGACACATGAAGCAAGACTTATAGAATAAAAAGCATGTTGGTCCCGCGGCCCGCTGGGAACATCTATTTCGTTAGTTTCCGCCGAGTCACGAGACTGCTCGTTTGTCATCCGGCCCTTATTGAGGAGTATATGGACGAAGAAATATCACTCCAGGGATTTCACGACAAGAATATCTGAAATGTATCACGCGTGTTATTTCAAGATTCTCCCATTTTCATCAGATTTTTTTCATTCGGTTATGAGGAGAAAATAATCACTACTTAGGTAAGTACATTTTTTTTTAAAGCGATCTCCTGAGAAAAGGTTAAAAAACTTTATTTAATTAGTAACTTAACAATTTGTAGCAACATTTTACTTACATTGCTTCACAATTTCAGTGCACTGCTTCTCATAAATTTTAAAGACGTGTTGTAAAATGCTCCCTTGCGCGGGGTGCTAGCTCCACGGTTGGTAAATTTCGGTGACGGCGTACCTGCTGTTGCAAGGATATATTTTCATATTGCTATTCGTTTCGGGTAGATAGTGAGCTCCCCATTATTGTCATTTCCCTAGCACACTGTATAAAGTATAAACATTATAAAATACAGTGAGTAAAAAAAATAGCTGATTAAACTTTAGGGTGTGAATCTACCCATGAAACTGAACAACTTTCCCAAAGGAACATATGTCAAAATAAGAAAAATTAATTTGGCTCCCCCATACAAAATTACGAGAGTTGTTGTTGTTG
Source organism: Scrobipalpa atriplicella (assembly GCA_029255725.1). Classification (NCBI taxonomy): domain Eukaryota; kingdom Metazoa; phylum Arthropoda; class Insecta; order Lepidoptera; family Gelechiidae; genus Scrobipalpa; species Scrobipalpa atriplicella. The sequence goes on along the minus strand of JARACY010001367.1, from coordinate 51,259 downwards.
TTCAGTTTCATGGGTAGGTTCACCTTTTATAACTGAAACTGTTAGTTTCCCATAGCTACTACAGCGAACTGGCTAAACATATTGAGGTACAAAACAACAGAATAATAGGAAACGTTGCGGGCTGCATTTCGAAGCCCACGTATATAATGTGTCAATTGAACCGCAAACCTCATTGTAGTTTCCTGAAATGCAATGTACCGCACACTACAGTATCATTGTGTTAGTATAGCTCGCTCGGTGCCAACGTGATGAGCCGGATTGAAACCACAGTCGTGTGCTAATAGAATAGGCTAGGAGCTATTATTGACTCTGACATTAATTCTTGTGTCCCATGGATTTCTAATGACCTCTGGTTTCAAAGTTTCAGACCGTCATCTAGGCTACTGACATAGTTTATGCAACAACTTCTGTCTTTGAATATAAGAGCATAAAAGCAATCAGGTGATATCAGCATTATCCTAGCCAAAGGCCAAGGCATGCTAGTCTAACAATCGCTTTCCATCAGGCGAGATGACGGGCATATGCTTGCAATTTTTTTTTTCACCATCTCAAAGTCGAGAGTTTGACAATTATTTAAATAACGTTTATCTACATTTTACAAAACAGCTAATCAGGAATGCGACACGATCCTCTCCAGCATGGGCTGTAATTCCGGTGACGTAAGCGGCCGCCATTATCATTGCGCTCATTTCGGCTGCAAACGGCTTGTTCCCGCTGAATTTTAGAGTTCCCCCGGCGGTTGTTAAAAACCGCAGCGTTCTTCGTTTGGGGCTGTTAAAGCAAGATCGTTAAACACAAAAGACGTTTTCACACTAATATAAAATTTCAAAAGTTTTATGTTCGTGCGTTTGTGTGTGCTTCATACTTACCGATTAGCTAAACACTTTAAATATATAAGAACAGGCATGACGGAGCAACAGATTAACAGAGTTACTTTCGCATTTGTAATGCTACTAGTATATAATATACGTTTTAGCGAATTTATCCTTACATAAGATAATATTTTACCGCGAGGCAGCTATGAGCCAATTTTATACACGAAAATCGGGGCGAAGACGCGAAAATTGTTCTAAATGAAATCGACGAAGATTAGCTTATCGGCTTGTTTTACTCAATAGCGTTCGGTTAAGGAAAATTGATTGAACCATCAGTCAATTTACACCCCAGAAATAGATACCCGAGGGAGAATGAAAGAAAGCGGCATTTTATAAAGAAAATTTAAAATCGTATGAATAATAAAGTTTCTGAAAGGTTATCACAATTTTAGTAACAACCAACCCCTGTTAGGTTCAAATTTCTGTCCCGCCGTTTACTTTATTTTTTTGATAGATTTGTATCCTGCCAAATGTAAATATAATTTAGCCGTAGAAACAAACAATCAGAGTAAAACATATACTTAGATAGAGTTACTTTCATATGTACAATATTCCCTAGTAAAACTACCTAGTATGGATATGTTGTTACGGGAGTTGTGTCTCTGAAAAGTTAATCCGAAAGGAACCTAGCTCAGAAGTTTACGGTAGTAAACAAGCGTAATTGACAAGTCTTTGAACAATAACTTGCGGCCGTGTCGGTTTGTGGTCAAACATTACGACCAACCCCCGATTGCTTGTAAACCTTGTAACAATCGCACTAAATTACGATTTAAAATCACAAATGAATGATTTACCGACTCTTTCAACAAATGTTAGAAAATAAATATCTTAATTTGACTGGATTTTACTACGATTTTCCTTACTTTCACTTACTTTATTTTTACGTCGAATAGTCAAAACTGAAATCTCAAAGACAACGGGCAAATTACTTGAATTCACTGCTTATGATTAACCTAACCTTCGAAATCAGTTCATCTAATTAAAAAATTGAATTAAATCTATTGTTTTAGCCTATGGCGACTAGACTTTGAAAAATGAGTCAAGTCGTCTGAGAGGAAAATGATAAAGCCGGAATGTAGGTCATGGACAAAATATAGAGAAATTTATTAGCATTCAAATATTTGTGAATTGTTCAGTGGCTCTCAAATGGCAGCCTTCGAATAGGAGACTCAATGTTGGTTTAAGTGATGTGAAAAAACTTTTATTATATGAAGTGAAATTAATGCAACTTTGCATGTGAACTAAATAAGGTTTGTTTCATACGGAGCCCTACGGATGTCGCGATTTCTGCTAATACGCGTAACATTTTATGAAAATACACTTTGGGCCGATGCGAGCCGCGGTTGGTGTGAATTTTATCTAAGTTTTAAAGGTGTGGTAGAAATCCACCACACGACCAAAAGAAAGCGTAGAATAGGACGAAAACAGCAATTATTTATGTAAAACATCATCACAATTTGAATTGTAGCACTTTCGGCTGCTACACTATTATTTCACGTGAATTCAAAATCAATAAACGGTGATGGCACGAAAATTACTTCTCAAAATATAAAATTGTCAAAGCTGTGATCATTTTCCTGGCAGTTTGCGAGTTGGCGCCTGACGAAGTTCAGCAGAGATTCAATGGCATTCAGAATGATAAACGAGCGGAGAGGCAAAACATTCAAATTTTCACTGAGGATCAGTTCACACCGGAAAGCGACGCGACGCGGCGTGAATTAGGGCCTATGAAGTTGCAACTAGTTGTACCATGAATACAGGAAGCACCAACGTCAAGCACTCGAATTTCCGAGTTTTGTTAATGCAATGTCTATTTTTTTAAAGTTCTATATTGTGTCACAATCTTGAGAAGTGCGCGTCCCGTCGCTTCCCGGTGTGCATTATAATGTTTGTATTGTTATGACGAAGAATGAATATTTAATCTAAATGTAATCGATAGACAAATGGATGAGCCGTATTTTTTTTATGATTCAGTCACACGCAATAATTGAATATTATTGAAAAAAATTGCAGATATTTTTTGTATGGATTCTCATAAGTATTGAGTTCAGAGAAGGGGAAGATTAGGTATTTATTTGTTTAGTTTAAAAAAAAGTAAGGTGTGAATCTTCCATAAAATTTCGATTTCCCATAAACTTTTACGTCACGTTATACAACAAAACAAATAATTTAGGGAAATGAATACGAAAAGTTTTAAATGTATATTAAACTTTTTACTTCTTCTTCGTGTTAACTAGTAAAACATAACTTTTTCCTGTATCAGGGCTATCTCTAAACATGAGGGGTAATTTAGTTATTTAAATAGGTATAACATGGTTTTTGCCGGTAAAGGGAACCCTTGATTTTCTCTTCCAATATTTTACAGTATGCCTGGGACAAGAATCAGCTGGTGCATTCTATGCATTTTATCACGCCCATTTTCATTACTTAGCCTTGTTTAAAAAAAAATGGTGTGCATAATATTTGTTTAAATATTCAAAACGGGTTTATAAATCGCTTAGGTACATTAATTTCAATAACCTTCATGTTCACAAAATTTAACTATTATTCTTTTAATTGCATCAACAGCCAATTTATAATTTACAAAACAGCATCACTAAAATTATGGAGCTATCCTACCATACTAATAGGCTTTAACAATGCTAGAATAATTTAGTTATGCAGATTATTATTTAATAGTTTTCATGCACTACACACACGGTATTTGAAGCTATATATCTATGGATTGAAATAAATTATTTGAATTGAATTGAATATACAATAGAGTACCTACATAATGACAAACGCTAGATTATTATGATCTAGTTCATGGTATAATGCATGGATTGTTCAGGAGTGTCCTGCACAATTTGTCAACTGCCAGCGGTGCGCGTGAATACCCTTATGTGATGTTATGTCTATTGTTCTCACTACTCACCAGACGGAAAGGGTTCTTTGTCCCAAAATAGTTTGTGTTGTCATTAAGATCCTCGTCACCTAGAGGTATGTAAGTAGAGATTCAAGTACAAACCAATTTCTTATGAGCTGTTAAATCTGACGACCGGATAAACCACACTCACACACTATACTACATATTCGGATGATTACGCAAAATCCCAATGAGACCGCCTTACTTGTTTTACAATAAGATCACATCTGACTGCGCCTATACGATAACAAAGTATTGTAGAGTTCCAGTATTTCGGGATTCCACAGCGAGTGCAGATTAAACCCCTTGCATAGCTTCAAAGTGCTGGCTTCAAACTTCTCTAGTTCAATAACCCTTTCATTTTGCACAGAACTCCACTTGTAGTTCCAAATGCCAGCAGCCACTGAATTATGAAACTCGCCAACTCTAGGCCTTTAAGTAACTCTGAGGCTGCTAAATAAGGTAAAGCATTTAAAGTACTTTGGAATGAGGAGCAAAAAATTAAAGGCGGATATAAAAAATACGTAAATGTATTCTTTGAAGTGAAAGCCAGTAAAGCGAGATATAATTTGTTACTTTTACGGTATTTCTAATGATACCTTTCTTATTTCAGTACATTTAATAAAAAAATATTCCTATCTCTATATATGGTTACGTTCCTATTTCTGAAGACTTTGATCATTTATTCCAATTTCTTATGACGTGTCAATTTATGGATAAAGGCTCTGGTAAAGTTTGTTTTATCCAATATTTACGTGAGTATGATTGACATCTATACCAAAAATCGAGCCAGTTACGTCAAGCGTGATATTTCAAAGTAGTACTTGACCTAGGTGCTTCTATCCCTTACGTAGTAGGTAGAGCAATAACGGCAACAACAACCTAATCTATAAATATATCGAAACTTTGGTTTTTTGTACAAATCAGGGTGGAGATGGAGACAGAATATGCATTTTTTGTTGTTCAAAGAAGTAACGTAAAAGCGTTTTTTTTTTTTCATTTTTACAGGCGTTTTTTTTTTTTCATTTGTTATCGCTACACGTTGGTACTCGGTGAAACTTGAAATGATAAATGGTAGGGCCACGTGATTCACAGCTACAGTAATACTCCAATCAAGTAAGAAACAATCTTTGTTTACATTTATTTTATTCACTTCATCAGCCAATATCATTTTATTTACTACTTCAAAGATTTCTTCCAAAGGTAAGTAAATTAAAAGTTACAGTGACGTGAACTTTTAATTTACTTACCTAACACAGATAGGTAAATGCGGCCAATTTATCGATAAGTGTACAAGCTTTTTAAAGATTTTTTTTATAAATACTTACTTGTGTTTTGTACTTATATTTTCATACTTTTTTAATATTGTGTTATTTTTTTCTAATTCAGATAAAAATTACTATCCATAAAATATATTTTATTAAGTATAACAGTCAAATTATTCGTTGACTAGACTATTAACTACCACTACCCAACCCGAGTCAGTCTTTGAATTATTTTTATGCATTGGTAAAAAGGTCGACTTTGAGATATTAAACGACGCTATGAACTTTCTTGGGTTTCTTTTACGTAAATTATGGAACTGGGACGACTTTTACCGGTATTATGGTTTAGTATTTCCTATAATGACGATAATATTAGATGCAACCGCGAAGCAACGGAAATTGATATTTTTTTATGTTTTTGGCGAGATTAACATAAATTAATATGTTCATTTGAACCTCTCACCTTTAAAAATGTTAGTATCAAGTCCAACAGGCCTCAAAGGTTAACAAATGTACCTAATATAAAAAAGGTCGTGTATCTTTTGTTGGTAAAAGAGAAGTGGTAACTAAATTTTATAAAATTATTTATTTAAAAGTCACGCTGATACCCTTATCAAACTCAACCTTGTTTTCCTGTCTTATTCAGGTTACCATTTTATGTATTTTTAATAAGGAAGAAACCGTTTTTATTTTATTTGTTTGTACATGTGGAACAAATAAAAATTGAATTTATAAAATATTCATGAAATCTCGTTAAAGTTTTTGTATCCATCATTTGTGAATCGTGTAGATTTAAAAATAAAATAGGTATCCGTTATTTTCTAATTTGGGTATAAAACATGTCAAATTTCGATCTTTTTATACATGAGTTTAGTGCAAAGCGCACATCAGTGGGAAGATCTGCTCTCAATTTGTATCTTCACCATTTTGTGTTTCCACAACTTAAGCAATGATAAGGATAGTTTCCAAATTACCTCAGCTATGTTCAAGTGGTACTAGGATGACATGAGTTTAGCGCAAAGCTTAGTGGAACTATCTGGTCTCTCTGTGTGCTGGTAATTTGTCACTGCACCATTCATTATGCGGCGTCCGCTCCCGCTCCAGCGCAGAACGCTAATTGAGTAATTGCATGATAACTGCGGCTGGGCTCAGCTATCATCAAATATTGTTTTGTCCTATAAGATATCTTTGAACGTTTCTTCAAGAGAGTTCAGAGTCAGTTTTATCAAAAAATCAGATGAGGACAAAACGTGCCATCCGAAGTACAGAATGATCTTCTTATTAGCCAACAGGTGAGCAAATTAATATGATGATAATTTCGTATTTTATATACCCGAGTAAATAAAATGTATGGTAAGCCACAGAGGCAGGTAACACAGTTCATTGACAACAAGAAAGTAGCGCAGCCTTATAGGTACCTATCTGTGAAAGTAGGCAGTAACCCTACATCTTATTCATCTTATCGAGTGGGTTTTGTCAAGTCGATGAACTACTCAATGGATCCTGTCCGAGTTTTTAAACCACCTATTAGTAACAGCAAATAGGTCTCTCGGTCTCTGACCATGGTTCATGTAAAGGCCTCTACCAAAGACAGTGGCTGGGACCGACAACTTTATAATTTTTCTTACTCTCTGTAAGAATCGCGTGATTCAGCCTGCTTTGTCCTATAAAAATTGGGAAAAATCGTCCAAGTCATAAATTGACAAATGTCAACACTGTGTTCCTACGTGGGAATCGAACCTACGACGTGTGAATGGGAGCCCATTGCAACCACCAACTAGGCCACGGAAGTAACCTACAACTATGAAATCAATATGAGATTTGCTCGAGGATACAAAGATATTGTCCCTAGCAGAGTTGATAATATCTATTTGTTTCAAACTTCTATTACACTTTCAGAGCGGATAAAGCAGTATGGTTGTTACAAATGTGTTTTGTGGAGGACAATCAGTTGTTGTTCTTATACCTACTTACTTTAATTTGTACAATCAGAAATAGGTACAAAAATATAAAAGTAAATAAAATTATAACATAGACAAATGCGGTGAGGTTTGTAAGTTGAATAAAGCGAATTGTTGATTGGATTACGTGGAATTGTCGTGGCAAAAGTTTTCTACAAAAATATTGGTCCAAGCGGTGTTATATTGTTGGTTTTGTTCTTGCCTCTGAAATGTTTTTATGATAAAATACTTATTGAGATTCTTTGACTTGTCTTCGGACTTGTAACAATAAAAGAAATAGATACACCTATACCAGCTAAACTAAAAGTGTATACAGTGAAATTGTGTTTTCTTTTAATTGCACATATTATTTAAATTCCAACGAATTTTATTTTAATTTTATTTTGGAACTCGATGTTTTGTTAAAATGATCCGTGTCGTGATTCAGTAAACTGACTAATAGGTATGTTAGTTTAGACTAAAATTTAGATCTCATGAAACCAAATATTACACAGAGGTGTGTGTATTTCTCTCGGATTTAAATTTCTCATAAATAAATATTCCGATCTCCAAAAACAATGTTTAATCTTAGCTGAAAGATAAGGCATTACATCGGTTGTAACAATAAATTAAAGGAGTCGAAAAACTTATTCGACTCCAATTATTGTAATTTAGTAGGATCGTTAAAAGTTTTACGACCCATCTTTGGTTGTTCCGTAATGTTCAGTAATGTTTGGCCACAGACCGAGGCCGCTGGACTGCCCGTCCTGAATTAAAGTAGACATTTAGTAGATAGTTAATAAATATTGGATTGATTGACCGCTTCCCGAAAAAATACGTATTGAAAAAGTGCTAGTTTCCCTCCTGTCTTTATTTTATCTATCAACTGTATAGGCGTTCAGGAATAACAATTTGTATTAATTATTTAATGAACAGAAAAATTATATTTGTTATTAATTTACGAGTTTGTGATTTTGTTAGGTTATAATAAGAAATAACTCCAAACTTTACTTCAAAGACGTATCATTATCTTCAAAGGTCAATTTAATGACGTCAAATATTATTTTTGGACTAGAAAATTTTGTTAAAATTTGTGAGTGTAAATCTATATCCTGGAACTCTTGTATTTAGAGTCTTTTTTTTAATTACATATTATTATTTAGTAGGAGTTTACTGATTTACAGTGCTACAGGAAAATTTAAATATGATTACGTCCTAAATTGTAGGTTTCATCCGCCCAGTTTAGATTCGTAAATATTCATACAAGAAACGTTAAAACTTTAGAGTTGTTTCACGTGATAGCCCACTCTGATCCAAAAATAGGCATCACATCAAACTCGCTCCATCTGAATATTTATTTTTTAGCTAGAAATTAATATGAGAATTCAATAAGCTACAACAAAAATTAGGTCTAGTTTCCTTTCTGGGTTGCGGAGGTCAGATGGCAGTCGTTCTGTGTAAAAACAAGTATCCACTTTCAAACTTGACCCAGTGAAAAACGAAAAAAGGCTAGGGAGCTGATGAGTTCATCATGCTACAACATTGGGTTTCCCATTCCCATGCAGCCCACATTGTAACTATAGTGCCAAATTTCGGTCAAATTTTTAACATCTAACTTTATTCTTCTTCCTCGAGTCGATAGTATTCAACATCTAGTAAGTATGATTGCCATTATAAAAGCATTTTTCACCACAAGCGTTTTACTGTGAAAAATATTAATATGTGGACTGTCTCATACGGCAGCAATAACAATCATGCTTATGTCCTCGTAACGATTATGTAATAACAAGGTGAATTCTTGTATGACATGACAGTAAATATAATTAGTCTTCACTCTGTTTATATTCCGAGCCACAAAGCGCAGAGCAAACAACTTACAGACAGGTAACATGTCATTTAACTTGTGGATAATTAATGAATGTGCAACAATTCTTGAAAGTAATTTTTATTATTGTTAATGAATTTACGGGGTTTTTGTCCTAGGGGAGACAAAATAGGTCTCCTTTTTATGTAGGTAGTTGTTGAGTGTTGATTTTTAGTCATGACATTAATGTATAAAGTCTACAACTTTGCAAATGCTTTGTATGATTTAAACTTTAATAATGAGTCTGTAAACTAAAATAAATGTTTATCTCTTCCTCTAATACCTCTTAACGTATTTTGCACTAAAATTTCGAGAATAACCAAAACTAAACAAAATAAAACTAGCAATATAAAGGCATTTCGTTGGAGGTGTATTTCTAGCGGATTTAAAAAGAATCATTAGTGGTGTTCCACAAGCTTCACGGTGAGTGGCGTGCAGTACATGTCACAAGCAAAATTCAGACAACAGCAAATTGTCTGACTTTTGCTTGTCACTATAGGAATTATCCTAGCTTTAAGCTGGCTACGAGTTCTTTATACGCTAGGGCTTTCAGATTCAATATTTCTGGAACTAATCAATTAAAAAAGTATCTCAAAGAAATTGATTTAATAACATTTTACTTGACATGGATTCATTTGCATAATGTATTAGTGTGTGTACATACTGTGTTCCTTTAAATAAGCAAGCTTTGAACGTAAACTGACACGTTATTTGAGCAAAACGACAGCGTAATCCAAAATAAATGAGATCATTCTAATATTAAAGATTTTTCTGTCACTCGAATGGAAACTGTATAAATTGGACGATTAAAAAAATAAGCCACCAATATTTTAATCCTAACTATTATAAATAAAAATGGAATCCATCTCTATGCTACGCGTAGCACCATGCTACGTAATGCATAATGCTACGAAATCGAGAGTAAGTACTTTGCAGAAAAAAGTTAACAACATTGTCTCTACCAGATAAGGGCCACTATTTATCAGCATGACAAGACAGCGGGTCTTGACCGATGACTTCCACACCGTGACAACGGTTGGGCTCTATCCACTTAACCATCTGAAGTTTTTCCCGTGTAATAATAAAAATAGTTTCGCGTCCTGTAGTATAACTTTACATTCAAACGACGTTTAAAAGTAAACACTGAAACAGGGGTCAAAATACCGAATGTATGTAGCCAATGGCGTGAAATTTGGAGCTACATTTTTCTGGCTTCTGATGGCATTTTCGTTTGTGTGTGATGTTTGCCGACGGTCCGCGGCTCTCCCGGGGCCGGCGGAGCTTCAGTCACGTTTAGACATATTTTTACTATTCGCAGTACGATCTCCCAACATCGGAAGCTTTTTCGCTAAATTAGACAAATCTTTTATATTGAAATACCACAAACCTTTTTGTATTGTGTGCGCCCGTTGGGTTGGTGAACTTTTTGATATGACTGAGTTGAGTATATTCACAAAATATGGTCCAGCAAATTGATTATTCGAAAAAGGAATATAAATTTAAATTTTACAGTTGATATTGTATTGAAAGTGTGAATATTGTATTGATAAAACCAAAATTTGGTACAGGTTTTTCGTGATAATAATTTCCCCTGTCAATCTGAATTCATGTACTAGGTAGGTACATTGAACTTCTATAACCATAGGTACCTTTGTAAAGAAAGAAATAAAGTACTATAAGGTGACTTGTCAGATTTATAGGGTTTATATAAAAAACAAAATTTTAAGTACGAGTATGCTACGAGAAAGAAGCAGTACGATTCTGTACAACGCTGCTTGGGATATACTGTCCCAGTCCCAGGTATTAAACATACAAGAAGTAAGAAAAACTGGGACGTCAATACGTCAACAAGACAAATGTAACAACTGCCACTTACGAGCAGCATGATACATGACATGAAAAAAAAAAAAAAAGTACGGCAAGATTTATAGAATAAAAAGCAATGTTCGAGCGTTGGTCCCGCGGCCCGCTGGGGACATCTATTTCGTTAGTTTCTACCAAGTCACGAGACCGCTCGTTTCTAGCCCTTATTGAGAAGTACAAATGAAAAATATTGCTCCTGGGATTACCATAATGATGTCCAAAATTTATCCTTTACAGCTTCCTAGCATCCTTCTTTGATCAACCTTCGTAGCACAAAAGGAATATCGGCAATCGAAGGTCCGTATAAATAATTAAGTAGCTTTTGAGACTGACAATGAATTTGAGTTCGTATCAGAAATGTCATTTCAACACAAACCAGCCTGCCAAATCAATACTTATTTTATTGCTCTCTATCTTGGGATCGCTTCATAAATACAAGCCTAAGTTCAAAGCACTTGCACTTTAATCCATTCAAACCATAACTTGTAAGTACTTGAACATGCAAACTATGAGCAGCTTATGCAAATTTTTAATAAAGTGTAAAAATAAAATTAAAACCCATTAAATATTTGCAACAATGAAGTGGACAATTACGGTAATAGGCAGCTGTTTTAAATACCTTTGCAGCAACAGTGTATTCAAAATGTTTCACATTTTCACTGCATTGTTCGTCTAATTTTAAACTCAGAGTCATAAAATTTTCCCCAGAGCTCGTGCTAGTTCTACGGTTGGCAGATTTCCGTGACGACATTTATATATGGTACACTCAGGCGATTATTTATTCTGTGACTCAAAGTAGAAGTGTTGGTGTCATAATTTATAAGCGGGGAATATTTCTACACATGTTAATGCAGGATCCATGCTAGACTAGGAGCGATAAAAAATATAGTTTTCCAGCTGCCCTTCGTCCAGTTGAGTGTTACAGCGTATTTTGATTTAGGTGATGGGCTAACAACCTGTCGCTAAATCGATACACATTACAAAATATTTATCGAGGGCAATTTTATATTGTAATGTGTATCGATTTAGCGACAAATGTCAGACGTGGCGAAAACGCCTTTTACTCGATGCTTTGTGCTCTGCCTTTCCCGTAAGGGATAAAGGTGTTACTTTATGAATTTATGTGAATCCAGGTGGGTTGGCATGTCCTAATAGTGGATTTTTATGCTGTTGTAAGTATAATGACAGTTTTGACAAAACATAATTTGAGCCAGTTGACATACAATAATTATGACTTAAATTATTATTTTCTACCTAGTACAGTGACACAATCGCATTTATGCATAGCATTAATGTCAATAGGATCATTACCAGCAATCTGGATAGTGTTTGCCCAATTGTCAATGTAATGAGGAAAATGCATTAACACGCATCAATATAATTACACACAATGTGAAATCACAGTAGCTATAGGTACAAGTAAGGAACAGTCTATCGTATCGATTGTTACAAGCCTTCAAGACTAGTCTTGGTCTAGTGTATCTTGCTCGGCAAGTCGAGGGGTCCCACACCTTGAAGGTGGTAGGGTTTTGTGCAAAGCCCACGTCTGCGGAAATGCCACCCTCTTGCGTATTTCTGCCGCCAAGCAGAAGTGTTCGCACTTATGAGTTTCGGTCTGAAGGTGTGCAACGCACTCTGCTATTTCACTCGGATCTAGTGGAATAGTAGTAGGTGTTATAGGCTACGGTGATGCTGACCATTGTTGCCACTGTATAACATAAAAAAAGTAAATTAACATGCAAAACACGTGCATAGCGTGACTAGACCATCAAGAGCCTCGTCCACAACTTAAATGTCCATAATCAGCAACTTGGCCCATTGACTAGCCTAGCTTCCTAGCCTACAACGTGCTTAATCTAGGTTAATCAAATCAAGATTGTGGACTCGATTCTAGGAACAAGTATAACCTAACTACCTCCAGACTACGCAGCAATTACCATTTCTGAGTTATCGCGACGGTTTCAGCTCATTAACATAACAAAACAACCGCTGGCTTGCTCACTAAATGATAAATAGGTGCTATACTTCTGGGATACAAGGCTCAGAACAATTGGTTCACTACTGACTTCTGTTGTGTTAAATTTTATTGCGTTTTAGGGCTAATATATTCTATAGAAAATCATCTGTGCCAAGAGCCAACAAATCAAATGCCAGCTGGCTGAATTGAAATTTGGTTGAGTCCATCATTATATGAGTAAAAATAACGCATTCTTCTTCTTGTCGTGTAGGTTTCAAGTCCATCGACCCGATGAACCCTGGTGTCAGAGTTTTTAAACCACCTAATAGTACTAGCTAATATGCTTCTGACATGGTTTGTGTAGCGACCTCTATCAAAGACAGCTACGTGCCCTTCAAAGCACAAATAATTTTTCTTCCAGAAAATCAGGTGATTCAGCCTGCATTGTTCTATCCAAACTGGGGAAAACTTCACAAAGTGATAAATTGACAAAATGTCAACTTTGTGTTCCTCCTGGGAATCGAACCCAGAACCTCCGGATCGGGAGCATAGCTCAGATTTATTTATGTACTTAGTCGCTACAGAGTCGAATGAGCATGTTGCAGCATTTATCAGTGAAATTATGGTGCACTTAGGTTGGAATGTTTGCACCCGCAATTAACTGTATTGCTTATTCAGCGTGGCGCAGTCGGAGGTATACACATCGAACAAGCTACGTATTATTGTTATGTATATAGGTATATGTAGGATATGATTTCAAGGAATTACGAATAATATGACAGCGTAATTGTACGTCAAACATTGCTTATTAAAGTTTCAATTAAATTCATTATTATTAGTATTATTTTCACGGCTCTAAAAATAACACTGCATTTTTTTATTAGAAATGGGTGTGCTTGACTTGACTCTAGACACAAGTTCAGATATGACAGTGACAGAGTCGACGATGGAGCGAGCTCACCTAAAAGATGACTGTTATGACACTGGCACTCACACGCACCGACGGATCACAGCAAGCTGTTTGGCGCCGGACTCTGGTGAGAGGGTGGTCTAGAGCCAGGCGGACCCTTGCGGAGCCTACCACCGATTTGTTGGGGTCGTTCAGCCGGACTTATTCATTCAAAGGCAAGCCTGTTTTTCCTGTCGCCCGGGGCGGACTACTAGGAGGTAGATCCCATCCCTGCATTATGTTCTCGGCCGAACCGGCTTCCATAAGCCTTGTTACGCTAGCCCGATCTTTATTTTAGAGCAGTTTCAGGGTGCATGATTTGCGTGGACGCGGAGAGGCTGCTATGCATCATCAACTTTCGTGAGGGCTGGCTGACTATCTAATAGGCGTCTGACATGGCTTGTGTTTCAACCATTATTTAAAGATCAATGGCAATTGGCTCAAGGGCTGAACGTGTTTTTTCTTGGATCATTAAGAAGTAACTACTAATGTTTTTTTATTACTTATTTAATTCCTGAGCCTGAAGCTGTGGTCGCAATAGCAAAATAAAACTTGACATTGTAATTCTACCTCAGTCTATGATCTCGAAGACCATTGACCATCCCTAAAACAACAACTAGATACTATACTTAGATATTAAACGTTGAGCTAGCTTTGAAGCGAGGTAATTCCTCCCGAGATAATCTCAAGTAAGAATAACTGTGAACTAGACAAGTAGACAATTACTGTTGGCGTATAGCTTAGAGCAACACGGCCTTCGGCCGTGTTGCTCTAAGGCGTATAGTACACTAGATTCTACTCACAATGGAGCTATCTACTCTAGAACCTTTTTTTAGTGTTTTTTTTTTCTGCTCGAAATACGGTTCGACTTAGTTTCGCCCGAAATAAGTATCTGTTAGTTTAATAGCAGCAACACACTTGCATAACTTACATTGAAAACCTCACTTTGTGACGGCGGCTTAATTATTTATATTCTAGTAGGTACTTCAAATAAATCAAAATCGCATTAATTTTTACCTGTCTGTAGTTATTTTGATCTGCGCTTTGTGGTTCGGAATATAAACACAGAGAAAACTATATAAACACTTTATATTTATTGTCATACAAGAATTCACCGTGTGATTGAAGCATTTATATTACTTATGCTGTTTCCAAAATTTTTAAATACTTGGTGTTGACTAATATTTTCTTCACTCGCCATTACTCTTAAGCGTAAGGAATGAAAATACAAACAGAGCAACAAGTATTAATTATTTCAAATGCATTCACAAGGAATAAAGTGTCGAGGGTTGTTTGTTAAATTCGAATCTAAACTGGGGGGCGTGTCCTACATTTAGTACGTAATCCTATTGTAAGCACTAGTCCCATTAGCATGAAACGGCCGTTTGGACCGCAACCCTGCCTCCCCCTGCCCTCCCCCTCAGAGCTCATACGAGCCAGTTTTTTATTTCCAACAACCCCTCATAAATTCGACTAAGCGTCCGGTCGGCGCATAATTCACATTTTGCTTTCTACCGAGCCACTTGTTACCGTATTTACTGTCTTACGCCCACTTATAAAGTCGCTCACTACATTTTCTCTACCATGTTCGAGAAAAGTTAAGGGGAAATCGATGCAAAAGTAAAATATTACGAGTATCTACAATAACAAACAACATACGTACTTATACGTAGTTACAGAATGCGTATAGATATTAGATCAACGATATAATAATAGATGATGTTTTTTTCTACTGGGCGCCCGCCGCGCTCATAAGTAATCCGTGCTCTGGCATTGCTGGACATGGAACTTCAAATATATTTCTACTGCTGCAAATCTATTTTTTTCAAAGCGTTCGGAGATAAGTGTGAGGTAGGAACAAATAAATAAGTTATGGCTTAGCCCAGCCGCAGTTATCGTGCAATTACTCAATTAGCGCTCTGCGCTGGAGCGGGAGCGGACGCCGCATAATGAATGGTGCAGTGACAAATTACCAGCACACAGAGAGACCAGATTGTGCTACTAAGCTTTGCGCTACACTCATGTCATCCTAGTACCACTTGAACGAGATTTTAGATAATTAAACGGGGTGTAAGGGACAGCTTCCTGCAAACTGATAGAATTTACTCAGTCAACAAAACTGAACAACTTACACCAGGATTTTTTTTCAGGAAATGAAAATAAAAATTTGCTTTTTCATACAAAATGACCAGCTCGATCAGAAAATTTGCATGGTAAAGCAATTTTTTTTTTCATTTCCTGAAAAAAAACCTGGTGATAGTTTTTCAGTATCGTTGACTGAGCAACCCCTATCAGTTTGCGGGACGCTGTCCCTTACACCCAGTATAAGAAAATCCTAATATACATTCTCTTTCTCCTTTTAAAATACACCAACAAAAATTACTGAAGTAAAAGACGACTCGTTCGAAATACCGTAAAAGTAGCTAATTAACTCACTTTTTACTGACTTTCACTTCAAAGTGTTTTTTTTTTTGTTCTCGCCTTTCATTTTTACCCTCCGCATCCCAAAGTATTTTAAACGCTATACTTTATTCAGCGACCTCAGAGTTAATATTTAAAGGCCTGGCTTAGAGTTGGCGGGAATTCATAATTCAGTTGAATATTAGTGGCTGCTGGCATTTGGAACTACAAGTGGAGTTTTGTGCAGAATGAGGGAGTTATTGAACTAGTGAAGTTTGAAGCCAGCACTTTGAAGCTGCAAGGGGTTTAATCTGCACTTGCTGTAGAGTTCCGAAATACTGGTAAACTCTACAAAACTTTATTTGCGTATAGGTGTAGTCAGACGTGATGCCACTTTGTTCATAACCGCGATAGTCACTGAAGTTTATAATGTATGACTGATGTTTTTAAGGAGCCACTTCTCATAATTTTGTTGAATGAATCCTTTATGAAATGTGTACATTTCGGTATTTAAGTGCAAGTATTAATCTCATCGTAATTTTTACTCCAAAAATATTACGATTGTTTTGAATGAAAAATATGTCAAAGATTTAGGAGAAAATAAAATTTTAATTTATTATTGATACGAGAAAGTCGTCATCTGTAGCAACAGCTAAACAGAAAATAAATTCAAGATGTTTATTAAATATGGATAAAATGAAATTTTCGCGTTCAGAGCTATTTTCTTTTCCGGATTGTGTTACAAAAAAGAAATTAAACAAAAATAACCTGAAAAGTTTTATGTTATAGTCGCTCGCGACAGGCCATCAAAGTCAATTTAGATATGTGAAATGGGGTATCAAAAAGTTTTCAAATTAAGTTTTTAAATTAACTTCCTCGAAAACTTTATTTTACATTTAACGTAAAAGTCTGACCAGGAAATGGGAGTTTCATGTTTATTCTGTGAACCGTGCGATATTTATATACGTGACATTTTAAAAATGACACTGTACTAAATATGACCGGATAGGCACTAGTTCATTCCAAAATTGATAGGAAAAAAACTGAAATTATTTGTCAAAATACCGTTTACACATATTGAATTCCAATGTTGTTTGAAATCTTGGAATTTGGTCACCACAATGTCTGTTTTTATATGATGAAATTCAGAATCAGATTTCAAGGCTAGACTAGACATTGTAATCGGAATTTTCATTTTAGTACAAAACTCTCAAACACATTCATATTATTGGATTTGGTTGCATTGCAATGCTCTTAAAATAGTAATACACACACTTCTTATTCTGGAAAACACATTGCATAACCACTTATTGGAAACGTATAATTTAAATTCATTGTGCAAATAAGACAGTAGCAATAACTCGCTATTATAGCTCAGCAACTAAATATTTAACCTGCAAGACCTAAATTGCTCCCCACGCTCCATATGAGTATACCCAGTTTCTAATTAACGAACTTAGTTTATGATACAAACACAAACTGCACACAATAACTTCGTGTCGCTATAGTTTGAACACTAGTTGAAGGTATACATAAAGCCAGGACCTGGGGTTAAATAAAAGTCATACAACATTGGTCTAACTTTTATTGACATATAAGTTTGACCAAGTGGGGTAGCAAAAGTGGTGCTATTGCTAAGGACGGCAGCTTTGCTGGGTTCTTTGCACCTTAAATTGAAAGACATAAGTGCGAACGCTCCTGCTTGGGGCAAAAACAGCAGGCATGAGCTTTATTGCGTTCCAAGACTAAATTTGATTCTCCAAGTCGTCCGTTCCGTAATGAACTGAAAACTACGGCAAAACATGTACTTTTTCTTTTTCTACAGTTAATAGGTACCTATTACTGTAATGTTGGTCTATCGTGCATGAATCCACATGGCTGATTATAACTTATCGGAACGAATACTCACAACCCAGTAGGTAAACAAAATCACTCACGTCGCGCTATGGTGAAATATTTAAAAGCATCGTACTGAACTCTTATAACGTTAGTTTTTTTTTTTAAGATCTATATAATACTTTAATTTTCTATTATACTTTCAGCATTAGTTTTTGTATCGTAAAACTAACGTTATTGTAATTTTCCGTTTAGGTATCCGCCTCTTCTTATTATATTTGAAAAATTTAATCCTTGCGATGAGAAGGTTTTTCACAGACGCCTCTGCAAAGTCGGTGTCGGAAACTGAATATTAAATGTTTCGTCTCTCCACCGTTCGTCATTCTGAATGTCATTTATCCTCCACCGAGCGACGTCAGGCGCCAACTCGCAAACCGCCATGAAAACGATCACGGCTTTGACAATTTATCTTCAAGATATAATTTTTGCGCTTTTCATAATATTTACGTTGAATTGACGCGAAACGAGAGCTGCAATACGAAGCAGTGTTATTATTGCTGCGATGAAAACGATGCTCTCAAAATGAATACGCTAAAATATGCTTCAAGTGCTGCTTCAGAGAATTTTTTCACTTATTTCGAGTGTCAAAGAAGGATATCACTGATCAAACTAATATTTTTGTAATTTCAAAATACAGAAGGACATGGGACATTTACCTTAGGTACTATATTACAACCATATTTAGTAGGTAGTTACCTACCTGGAAGCTATTCTGGCCCCACATTACACGGGCGCTATAAAAATAATAGTTAAAGTCCAAGTTTGAAAATTATTCGAATGATAACATATCGGATACATACGGATATCGGATTACGCAGGTTACCGATGACAAATGTTTACATTGGATAAAACTGAGCAGTACTTTCACAAGCGTCCATAATCGCTGATTTACTCACCCGAATGAGTGAGGACGCGTAATAAAAAGCAATTTATTTTTCACGCGCATTTTTCATTAGCAGACAAGAATGACGTGTAAAACAAGCGGATGTGACGAGGGTCTTTGTAAATAACAAAACTGAAGTCATTATTCTATTCCCATGTATGTACTTATATGCAATGGGTGATTTGAATAACACTGAGCAGTCATTACGAATAAACAGATAATTTGATTCATTTTAAAGGTCAGACGACTTAAGCATAAACAATTTTGATAATCTTTTTCTCAATATACCTATAGACTTCAAAATAATATTATGCAAGTAGTTTTTAACAATCCGTACTGGGCCCACGTGGTCGACTAAGGGCCGATCACCGTAATTCAGGGTAAGCTCGTGCCTCTTGATGGGGACGTATATGAACTGATGATGAGTTTTACTCATAATAGCCATTGATTATTTCTTTGAGTTGTTAGTTTTTATACTTACGTAAAATCGAAATCGCAAAAATTTAGAATTCGTTTTAAGTTTTAACCGCAATAAAATTGACTCTGGTTTTACTTTATAGTATGCCCTGGAGGTGAAGCTGGTGGCACATCCTATGTTTTTCTAATCACTTTCGTCAGAGGATTTTGGGTTTATTGGTTTTATTTTGGCTAATACATTTCATTTGTAAATAGTCGAGTTAGGGTGGGATTGGATTAGTGGCCCAGTCGATTTTCCTCAACTCTCTCTATTGAATAAAGCAACCTCGTACTTATATTCGTTATTTCACTTAAATTAATATCGCGTCTTCGCTTTTACCTTCACGAAGAAAATTGGCTTACGGATACCTCGCGATAAAATATTTTCTCAGCAGGAAAATGTGGTACAGATTCTATCCCTCATAAGTGAGTGTAAGTCAGTAAATAGTCTACCAAGTGGCTAGCTGGAAAGCAAAATGTGAATTATTAGCGGTCCGGAAGCTCAGTCCAATTTATGAGGGGTTCTAAGAAATAAAAAAGTAGCTCGTATGGCGACCTCAAGTGGATAGAAACGGGGAAGAACGGCGTCCAAACGACCATTTCATGCTAATGGGACTAGTGCTTACAATAGGATTACGTACTAATGTCGGACTTAACCCCAGTTTATTTTTGTTTAACAAACATCCTATTACAAACAGCTTATTTTTTTAAACGACTCTGTTGGGAATTTAAGTTTGTGGCCATGTTCGCTGTGTCAGCGGACGCGAAAGCGGATTTTAAAATAAAGTTACTTTTACGTTTAGGTAAACGTTACTTTTTTCTGAACTACAATCACAGGTGTTAAATTAATTTAAATTGTCAGTTCTTAGACAAAGTGCTCAGTAATTAAAAAATGTACCTTGCGTGTGTACTCCTTTCAACTTTGCTCTATAGGAATATTTTTTAGGACACTAATCACATTTCTTTTTTATGAACTCTATTATTATTATCAAGATGCATACAGATTTTGTACATAAAAACTCCATTACATCTGCATTTACGATCCTTGTAATTCATACGACCGTAATTAGCCCCGGCACAGTTCTTAGCAACAGAGAACAGAATAAATAACAACCTAAACAAACAGAAGTGGCTTAGAACTTACAATAGAACTTATGGTAGAACGGGCATGTCATGTCAGCATGGAAACAGCAGACGCATTCAGACGGAACTAAAAAGGAATCATTACAGCTTCGCAAGATGCGTATTCCTGTCACGTCAACAGTTAATCGCCTGTTATTAATGTATGGTATTACTGACACTGAATTCGAGAAGTTATCAAAGCTTATTCCATAAGAATAAATGCACTTACTTATTGACAAAAAAAATCGTAGAGACTCTTTTTTTAACTGCTGACACGATTGGTTAAACGCAAAAGCTGTTTTTCAAAACTTTTCCAGTTTATCTGTGATATGAAAGACACTTGACATGGGTGTATGTATGTTCAGCAGTTGTTGAATGTTGATGGACATGATTTTAGTCGCGTGTTTTTTTTTAAATATCATTCCAATAAATTGATGCTGACATACGACACCATGTTCGTTGGAAAATGAGTCAAATACATTACTGCCTTTTTAAAATTGTATTTTGGAAACGATATAACTACAGTCAATTTTAGTGCTTTATCCTATATGCATGGCCTAATAAATAACCTAAAATATACTTAAAAAAACGAAATTGTATTTTTGTATATAGTACCTTTTCTCTATTTTTATTTTACTTAAATGAGTTAAGTGAAGTATGCTAGCGAAAATTAACTTTTTTTAGTGAAAGTCGGAAGTCGGAATTTGTAAAGTGATAAGTATTAAATAAGAATCTATCGATGGATCAACATGTGCAATACGTGTTAAATATACCATATCAAGATTAATTCAAGTCTATTTCATTAAAACCCTAGAAAAGTTCGCAGGCTTTGTGGCGGCCACGGCACAGAATACAGAGATGAAACATGGTGTCGTTCTGTCCCGCACACGGCCGACTCAACCCAATTTACGAGCGAGACGTTCTTGAATAAAAACCAACTCTGTGTGACACTGTCGGTCACGTGTGAGAGTTCCGTAACAAAAATGTTTATTATAGGTGTATTTTTACATTCAAGCTTTGCTTTGCTTTAATTGATAAACGGTCTCAACATCAATGAATAATATTCAAAACATGGGTCGAACAGCTTTCATGTTTATTTTGGTTAAATATTGTGAAACTAAAATAAGTAAATATTTTTCAAGATTTTTTGTTCGCACTCACAATTACACACCTAATATGATATAGTTATTTATATTTTTATAATATTTTGTGCTATACCTAGTACAAATCCTTAAAACAAATCAAACAAACACTTCTTCAAAATATAATTCTATCGAAAACGTACGCGTTTTTAATTCCAGCCAAAGATTATCTAACTATTTAAAACGTCTGTTTAACGATCTTGCTTTTACAGCCCCAAACGAAGAACACTGCGGTTTTTAACAACCGCCTGGGGAACTCTAAATAAAATTCTGCGGGAACAAGCCGTTTGCAGCCGAAATGAGCGCAATGATAATGGCGGCCGGTTACGTCACCGGAATTACAGCTTATGCTGGAGAGGATTGTGTCGCATTCCTTATTGTTTGTACTGAAGGTATAGGATGTTATTCTTCGATATTGGACTGAGAGCGAAAAAAAATAGAATATGTCAGCTGCTTCTCCTCCCGGACATGCTGTATAAACCAGCAAGGCGACATGGGCTGACAACCTGTCACTACAACAATTATACAGATTGAACGACCTTTATTCAGGTCTTTGAATTTCTGCCTATCCAATTAGGGATAAAAGCGTGATTGTATGTAAGGTACCCATAAATAAACCCCAGCCTAGTATCAAATTAATTAATTGAACCGCAAACCACATTGTAGTCCTGCCTTTCCTGGAATGCAATGTACCGAACATTGCATTGAACATTGTGTTAGCAAAGGTGTTAGTGTAGTCCACTGTGATGAGATGCGATTCAAACCGCGCTTTAATACAATATCGGTAGGCACCAAACTCTAGCAGTAATTTAAGGATATAGACATCAGTATGATCGTGGCGTGTATGTAGACAGAATATGGATCATTCTTGACTAGAAGAGATTAAAATGTTGAGTAAAACGTAGGATGTAATTTTCGGCACTAATGGATAATATATTTTTGAGAAGTAGGAGCAATTTCATCATCATCAGCCACAACAGTCCACTGCTGGACATGGGCCTCCCCAAAATTGGGGGTATATGCCATACTCACCACGCTTGGCAGGCGGGTTGGTGAGCGCAGTAGAAGTTTTCCATTCACAGGGAACGCTGCTGCCCATTCCCTGGATTTATCCCTTAGTCGCTTTTTACGACACCCACAGGAAGATATGGGGTGATGCTATTCTAACCCGGCACCACACGGGCATCAAGCAATTTAGAGTCAATTAAAAAACCTTTTATAAAACTGTACAAGCTTAAAGAGCATTTTAAAAATTATATTGACCACTGCCATCAAGCAGGCCGGAAGTTAGCTTGCAACCTTGATACATAAAAACATAATAAAAAGAGCCTACCCATCCTCAACCCATGTCTTTAAGGCATTATGAAAATATCCCTCTAACAGAAGGCAAGCCGTCACCGAAATTTACCAACCGTGGAGCAAGTGTCTCACACGAGGAGGAAAGTTTACTACCTACACGCCTTAAAATTTATGAGAAGTACTGCACTGGAAATTGTAGAGCAATGTAAGTAAAATGTTGCTGCAACCAGTTATGATAATTAAACAAGTTCTTTCTGTAATTAGTTTTGAAAATAATATGAGCTTTTTAAGACCTACATTATCTAATTTACTCACTTTTTTTTTTTTAAGTATAGAGGGATAAAAGCGCGTCTTTTATGTATGTGTGAATAGGCATTAGGGAAAAAGAGAAAAGAATATCAGATAACCAATTATTTATATAGCGTTTTATAAACCTACAAGTATCATACTAGTAGGTAGATTATATGTAAAAATTCTATTATCCAGAGTTATTATGATATGATTGTCACAGAACTAATTTTCAGAACTCGTTACGTAAATTGAACGTATTTCATCTGTTCATACAAAACTCTTTTCGGGTATCCTTCTCGTTAAATCCCTGGAGTGATATTTCTTCGTCCATACTCCTCAATAAGGGCCGGATGACAAACGAGCAGTCTCGTGACTCGGCGGAAACTAACGAAATAGATGTCCCCAGCGGGCCGCGGGACCAACACTCGAACATTGCTTTTTATTCTATAAATCTTGCCGTACTTCATGTCATGTATCATGCGGCTCGTAAGTGACAGTTACATTCGTCTTGTTGACGTATTGACGTCCCAGTTTTTCCTACTTCTTTCATTCAGGTTTTGTACCTGAAAGTAGGACGATAAGTTCTTGATATTGGATCAAAATGATATTATCCTGCCTATGCCGAATATCCAACACACGAAATCTCAGTGAACATTATTAATCACCAGCATAATGATTCAAAAAGAGATTCTTGCTAAATATTATGATAACAACGATAGATAAACGATACAAAACATTTACTCGGTCAACAGTACGGAAATTTAAAAATCATATCCGTTATTTTCTTTTGTCGAAGAATCAATTTACCGGACCATATTTTGTGAATACATTCCACTCATTCATATAAAAAAGTTCGCCAGCCCAACGGGCGCACACAATACAAAAAAGGTTTGTGGTATTTCAATATAAAAGATTCGTCCAATTTAGCGAAAAAGCTTCCGATGTTGGGAGATCGTACTACGAATAGTAAAAATATGTTTAAACGTGACTGAAGCTCCGCCGGCCCCGGGAGAGCCGCGGACCGTCGGCAAACATCACACACAAACGAAAATGCCATCTGAAGCCAGAAAAATGTAGCTCTAACTTTCACGCCATTGGCTACATACATTCGGTATTTTGGCTCCTGATATTTCAATTTAAACTTTAAGCGCCGTTTCCGTTGGGTGGATCCGACGTGAATTTTACAACGGATGTAAGTAGGTACCTACCCAAATTTTTCAAATGTGTCCAATTTAGTTCGATTGCAGTTGTAAGTATGAGTCCAATATTTCAGGTAATTTAATACTTTTCTATTATTGGTGTATACTTTTACTGTTACATTAAAATTTTGCTCATTCTCTAGGTCTTTTTTCCTTTCAAAATTTTTTCAAAACTTTTATACTTAGTAAACAGGAAAAGCTTCGGATCGCCAAGTGTAGAGAGCCCAACCGTTGTCACGGCGTGGAAGTCATCGGTCAAGACCCGCTGTCTTGTCATGCTGATAAATAGAAGACTTTATCAGCTCAAAGACAATGTAGTTAACATTTGTGCTGCAAATTTTTGCACTATAATCGCTACGATTCTACGCCGTAGCACAAGCGTAGCTCTCGCGTAGCACAAGCGTAGCACTCGCATAGCACAAGCGTAGTAGAGCTAAATTATGTTTTCATTTGGTTTTCGTTGAGATGAAAAATTATATTTAAAATTACTTTAAGAGGTAACACCATGTTATTAAAAAAATCCTATAGTCGCACTGTTATAGTGTAGTTTTTGATAAAGGAATATCAAAGTTTTTAGAATTACTTACTTTTGCATTTCTAATTTTCTTTAACAGCTACATACGGTAAAAGGTTATATTAAATAATCCATTAAAAGAACAATTTGACTATTACGAGGTAAACATAATGTACTTTGTTTCTATCCTTCAAACATTAGTATATTTTCATCTTAATCCTTTTCCCGGAAGACTTCGTGTTGTCAAAGGACCTTACAAAATCGATTATGCAAAGCTCAGGTTATACCTCTAATATTTTGATTACAACGAAGAAATTTACAGCAATAACTCTATTTAGTAGCGCAAACTCGCTTTATCTCCACTTTAATACTAGCCTTTTTGCGCAGTAAAGTAACTATAATAATATGTAGCATACCATACAATTTTCTAATACCATGTCAGCAAGCAGTTTCAAAATAAGCGATGGCTTAAACCAACTTTCTTAATGGGATTGGTTATTCGTAACGTTTACAAAGAAAGTAATTACGTATCAAAAGGGACGTAAACTACGTACCCTTTGTCCTAGTGATTAATTGTGTTGACTGAGGTCCTTTATAGAGTGTGTCAGCTAACGCCTCGAATGTTTACCGAGAATTCTATTTACAAACGTTTTATTATAAACTAGTTTACTGTGCAATGATTCTACTCTCAGTCAAATTAATTTTTCTTTTACAAAAGAAGTATTTTGTTGATAGCTGAGGAAATTAAGGCTTGTATTTATAAAGCGATCTCAAGATTGAGAGCAATATTGAGTGCGGATTTGACAGGTGATTTTGTACTTGAATGACATTTCTGATACGAACTCAAACTCGCTGTCACTCTTGAGGGCTGATTATAAATACGGGCCTTAAATTGAGCCTAGTTGTCATACTAGCTGATGTTTGGTAATTTTAACTACCAGTAGTGGGTACAACTGTAAGGAAAAGTAAACATTAATACTTTCACGTTATAAAGATCAGAAAATAGACAATACGGTTTTCTGCAGGAACAAGATTATTAAAACTTTTTAAAAATAACAAACACACATGGTTACTTTCAAATGTACGTCTGTAAGTATGTATGAAACGACACATTCAAAGGAAATGTTCTGCAGAAAGCAGATACTCTTAAACATTTGCTCGGGGCAACATTTAGCTTTGTGCGCATGATAGGTCTGTGTCTTCATGATTACAAGTAGTTTCTCTTTCTTACAACTACTATAGAAGCCACTAAAAGTTTACTGTGTATGTACTATGACTGTGTCACAAGCCGGTTCAGCATGTTTTTTTCCATATTTTATCTATCACACTTGGCAGAATGATGGTGAATGTAGTAGAGTACCCTATACCCTATTACTAAAAATAGACAGGAGATAACCTATTGCAAAAAGGCATGTAAGGAGCTGATAATAGTTTTAGCAAAATATCAAAATTCGTGATAACATAAAGCCTATATGTAGAAACATTGTTCCTTATATATTTAGCGCTAAGAATAGATAACAGGTTTGCATATAGTGTGGGTAGTGAGTGGGTAAAATGTTTCCTGAACTCTAATATATGAAGTTCTCAAACAGAATATTATTATAACTTTGACACTGTTACAAAGACAATATCGTCCATGTCGTGCGCCTTCAGTATAAATCTGTAAAACTTACTCATACTTACCTCTACTTACTACATAAATAGGTATCTGTATCTATTATCGGTTCAGTTAAGATGAGGTTGTTCTATAAATAATATTACTTTTCAATGTTGTTAATTTGTTTTAAAAATTACCTAGGTGGAGTAACAAGAATGTATAAGATTAGGAATGATGAGGAAGCCTGGAAGTTTTGCCTATTAGAGATAAAATAAGAGGAAATAGCCTTGCATGGTATAGGCATGTTATGCGTAGGGATGAAAGTCATGTACCTAGGCAAAAGGGTAATGAATTTGAATGGATAATGTTGGGGGAGGACGACCAAAGAGAAGATGGATGGCCTGCGGGAAAGATGATATGTCTAAAACAGGTGTGAGCGTTGAACTGACGGCTGACAGGGATGAATGGAAGAAGAATACGTAATGCGCCGACCCCAAATAAATGGGATAATAAGGGCAAGCGAATGATGATGAATTACTTAGTAGGTGCAATAGTTCATATATTATTAAACATGAAAATAGCACAATGCCAAATTTCATTAAATTAAATCTAAAATACATACCTCAAGGTGATAGAATGCTACAGGATGAAATATCAAAGACATATAAATTAATTATAGCTAAACGCATTTGCAGTTATCATGCAATTACTCAATTAGCGCTGGAGCGGGAGCGGACGCCGCATAATCAATGGTGCAGTGACAAATTTATACCAGCACACAGAGAGACCAGATTGTTCCACTAAGTTTATGTCGTCCTGGTACCAAGATTCAGGATTCAGAATAACGACTATATAATAAAATAAAAAACAGTTATTTTATGGAACAACTCTTCGCGTCGGTTCCGCTCTCCCTGTACTTCGCACTTCACGTTAAATACAGCCGTTTAGACTGTTGTGGGGTAACCAAACTAGTAAGAAATAGGTATAAATAATATTTTTCTAACATTTCTACGGAGTCTTGATTAACTCCTCGTTCTTCAAGAGTTCTGAGAAACTCAGTTCTGCTTTTGCTCTTTATTTATTTTTTCTTGTTTAATTGAAATGAAAGTTTAAAAACAACGAATGAAGTCTGGAAATAAAATGAATATAAAATCTTTAAAGTGCTCTACTCCGAGGATTGTTTTTCTAAACAGACTTTGAATTAAAGTAAGTATGCTTGCTTTAATCATTTCTAATTAGTTTCTTTTGAGAATCAGTTTGTAGGATTTCAAATTATATTTTGAGAATTCTCTTTTAGAAGAATGCTAAATAAATAAAATATTCTATAAATTCACACAGCGTAATCTAGACTCAACCTTTATATTATAGGGCGCTTTTCCACTAGACGGCACGTCAACGGCAACGGCGACGGCACGATACCGTCGACGATATCGTAGGTGAGATAATGTATGAAAATCAATGAAATTATATGACACGCTTTTCCACTTGACGGCACGGCACCGTCGTCACGGCATGTCATCGATTCCCATAGATATTGTCACGTGATCGACGCCGTGCCGTCGCCGTTGCCGTTGACGTGCCGTCTAGTGGAAAAACGCCCGTGTTCAGATGGATATTTAAAGGCTTGCATCTCTTTCTTTTTTTATCTCTTTCTTTTCTAAATAATATTACCGCGAATATCGCATCTAAGCTTTTCAGGCAGAACATTTAGATTTTTACAAGCACATTAATATTATGTTTAAATTAAATTATAAATAACTCGGGTAATGTCACATAATCCCTTATAAGCTGGATTAAGCTGGGACCTGGTTGATAAGGGTCCGGGTGTGATTTTTAAATGAGTTATTTATTAATTGTGTGAGATGTAATCCCTGCTTTTGCTTTCTAACGAAACAGTGACACGACCCTTATTATCCTATTTCGTGAAGCTAATAATAAGTATGTTGTAATCAATTATATAGCCCTTACGGTGTAGGCAGAGCGTCAAAGAATTCATAATAGGGCGTTTGCGCCATGTCTTAAGTACCAGTTTTTAGGGTAATTTCAATATTTTATTACTAAAGTGATAGGCGGGTGGATGGGTGCTCAATGGTAAAGGTGTCACATCTAGGCCCGTATTTATAATAAGCTCTCAAGAGTGACAGCGAGTTTGAGTTCGTATCAGAAATGTCACTTCAGTACAAAGCGACCTGTCAAATCCATACTTAATATTGCTCTCACTCTTGAGATCGCTTTATAAATACGAGCCCTAATGACTACATCTGAACTATTCTTCTATTAAATAATATAGATTTTTCAAGTTTTAATAGTCCATAAAAGATTGAAATATTTACAATATAAATTTTCGTATTAATTTTACTCATACATATTGGACATCCATTTGAAAATAACTTTAGTTCATTTTGTCATACGGCTATGTCAAGATACACATGACGTGTGTCAAGCTACAGTGTCAAGCCACGTTCAAATTTAGTGGATTCTATTCCGGATACCTATATCTGGACACGGCCATTTTAGGCAAGACTAGACTAGCAAATTAGACTTCAAGGGAACTTTTTCAACCTGCTGCTCTACTCATAGCTGTTTTTATCAATATCGCTTCAACCGTTCGCAATTTTAATATTAAAATATTTTTCCGTGCTTCGGAAGGCACGTTAAGTCGTTGGTCCCGACTAATATCGTTTAATATTAGTCGTTAAGCCTTGTCAGAGGCTAGTGCTAAAAGCATGGCGGCTTGAAAACTCTGACCTAATGTAGGATTGGGTCTGGTTTCCCTTCTGGGTTGCGGAGGTCAGATGGCAGTCGCTCTGTGTAAAAACCAGTACCCTACGTTCAATCACCTATATTAGGTAGCCGACCCCGTGAGATACGGGATAAGGCTAGGGAGATGCGGGTAGCGTCAGAGATGTATCTACTTTTGCCCAATGGACATAAAATAAAGTCCACGCTTGATCTGACGTGAGTATTTTGTGCCTACTATTGTTCGAATAACAACATATTTGAATTGAAAGAAAAAGAGGTCTCAAAATAACTTAAATAATAATTAATATTCCAAAGTAAAAGGTATTCTTTAATTATACAAAGTCCGGAAAAGGTCAATGTGTTACAATTTAACTGTGCAAAACACAATGAAAAACTTTATGACGCTCAGTAGAAGAATTGTTTCCTTTGAGCTTTGGTACTAATTTGCATTCCGTAAATATATACGATGAAAAATACCTAACCGTGATGAGGGTTACGTTCGGAATACCGTAAATGTAACTAATCAGCTCGTTTTACTGCCTTTCATTTGAAACTGGATTTTCATTCTTTTTTACCCTTCACAGCTCAGTGTTTTATAAATTCAATACTTTATTCAGCAACCTCAAAGTTAGTGTTTTAAAGGCCTGGCTTAGAGTTGGCAGGAAGTTTCATAATTCAGTTGAATATTAGTGGCTGCTGGCATTTCAAACTACAAGTGGAGTTTTGTGTAAAATAAGGCAGTTACTGAACTAGAGAAGTTTGAAGCCAGACTTTCAAGCTTAAGCAAATGACAAAATATTTTATTCAGCTAAACATTAATAAACTAAACTAACTACATGACGTCCGCAATATTTATATAAAATATGTTACGGAGGTCATATCTTTTTTCTAAGAAATAAGGTAAGAGAGATCAAGATTTCGTTGTTTTGAGCTTATTTTCCAAAAATTTACGCAATCGGTTGTGATCTTGCTATTTATAGTTTAGAAGATATGACTGGAACAGTGACAAATACTGCAACTTTGAATGCAAATATCTCGAGACAGGAACATTTTAGAGACTTTGTTTCAGAGAAATCTCTATTTCATTTTAAAAGACCTGTCTAATGATTCCCCACTCAATATAGCACAAAAAAAATTTTTTTGCTCCCCTTCCACATGTATGGGAGGGGTTCAAAAATACATTTACATATCTCATGCTCAGTAAGTGGTTCATACAACCCTAAAACCCGGGATGTAAGTGGTACTTTGCATCATAGGTTTTGAAACCTATGCTGCAAAGTAATTTGAATAAGGAACTGTCAAATTGCAAGAAAAAAAAAGTTGATAGCCTTATTTCAAACACACGGAATCGGATGATTAATCGAATCGGAATCGATTTTAAAACAAATTCTATTCGAATTTATTTAAATATCGAACTGGCCAGTACTAAATATGACGCATAGAGTCACGGAATAAGGCCATAAAAATGTAAACATAGGATTATGAAAATTATGAAATTTTTACTCTGTGGTTTTTATAACATATTTATAACCTCAAAACTTGAGTTTGTCGATTTATTACTTAGCATTTTATTATAAAACATTAACAAATTAAACAGTCAGTATACTTAACAAAATGTCTACTTGCAAATTAGATAATTTTTCTTACGCGAATGCATATATTTGTGATGGTTAAATTCGCTCATAGTGAGTTGGTATTGCCTACTGTTTCGTCGTAATTTCATGTTTTAATTTTCTTATATTTTCCCATAATTTTAACTTATCTTTCATTCGATATGTAAAGCATAGTGCTTACCTCATGGTGTAAGTCATCAAATGCATACTCGTACCATTAGCGCCCTCGCTGCGCTCGGGCGCCAAAAACCTCGTATGCATTTGATGACTTACATCCTTTGGTTAGCAATATACTATTTTATTGTTTTTTTACATTTCTAAATTTGCATCATCATAATCTATCTTCATACCAAATTTCATGTTAATAGGTGAAAAACTGTGATTTTTTCAGGGGCGCGGCATACAGACGGACAGGCAGACAGACAGACATGGCGAAATGATAAGGGTTCCTAGTTGACTACGGAACCCTATAAATCTTTGATTTATACGCCCATATGTGGATGAGCAATAAAAGGCAATTTATTCTTTACCACACGCATTTTTTCATTAGCAAACAGGAATGATGTGTAAAACAAGCGTTGAATGTGACGAGGGTCATTGTAAATAACCGTAGGGAAGTAATTATCCTACCGAGTATTTGTTTAAAGACCTACGTATACATGGTGTTACCGAATAAGTAAATATATATAAGAAGTAAAGGAGCACAATGTACAATAACTTGCCCCAAGGAACATAAAGATTAAAAATATAGAAATAAATAATGTATTTGAAAACCGCGCTTAGTTTTTGGGAATTTCTACCAGCAATTTTATTATAGGTAAGACAAAAGCTAAGTACTTTTGCGGCTTTTAATATTCTGTGACAAAATATTGTTTGAAATATTAATTAATAACCAAGGGCCAGTTCACACCGGGAAGCGACGCGACACGCATTTTTACTACTACATATTTTATTTATATATAAGAACTGTATTTACGATTATGACAGTGTAGGTACTCGCATATTTCATATGTTGCGCTGCGCCGCGCGGTGCAAGCTCTCACTTTGTGGTAAAACGAGATCACGAGATCAGATACAGTCATCTTCATTCAGCGTTCCATCGCGTTGCTTCCCGGTGTGAAGATCTTGAAATTTAGAGAATATGAATAATTAGTTAGAGAGTTTTAAGTTCCGTTTAACTGATATGTGCTTGATTAATTAAAGAATAGGTATCTATGGATTAGGTGGGCTTGAAAACCACTTCGATATACATACTCATAAAAAGTTTAAAGCGTCCTCTATTAAGTAGAGAATAGAAACCACTCTATTATTGTGTCTTTCGTTGTCACGGGCACGTGGCTCGATGCTGTGGTAAAACTCTCATGATTAAAGATCGTACTACTTTTTTATCGGCTGAATAAAAGGAGAATGAAGCGGTTCATGCTTTGGTATTTTATCAGAAATTTTTACTCGACTGCGCATTTGCACAATGCATAGGAGGTAATGTGTTTATCAGCGTCTATACGTATAGGTATGTACGTATTTTTGTATATAGTTTAATCCTGTAGACCAAACGCGTGGGCCGATTTTAATCGACTCTGTAAAGTGCCTAATGTAATAATGTGACTTCATTGATGTATGTATTCGTTTTAAGTCATGGAAAATTTAATCAGTACAGATTAATGAAGGAATAGACCTGTAGAGCCGTTGTTCCACTTTTCTAAGCATAGGTACAAGTCTCCGACATAAATACTTTTATATTAAAAAAGAAGAAAAACTTCTTGTTGTTCTTTGTGAGCACTGCTCTATATTTTATCCTCAGTCGAGCAGGTTTTCTCCTGTAATTGGATGACAATGCTACAGCAAATAAGCACTTTGAACTCGACAGTACTTTGTGCTAGCAATCTCGACAATAAAGCTTTTTACTGTAAAGTATTAAAATCGCTAGCTTACCGTGTACAATGATAATGAACAAATTTTGAGTGA
This sequence comes from Scrobipalpa atriplicella, assembly GCA_029255725.1. NCBI lineage: Eukaryota > Metazoa > Arthropoda > Insecta > Lepidoptera > Gelechiidae > Scrobipalpa > Scrobipalpa atriplicella. Next base: position 18,519 of record JARACY010001367.1, on the reverse strand, counting down.
GCCAAGGGTTTTAAGTATATTGCAGTTTAGTAACTAATAACCTGTTATATAATTTGAGCCGATTTGTCATATAATTTGTACGTCAAATCGGCTCAAATTATATTTCCTCAACCTACAACGATTATTTCTGTCTTAAATCTAGTCTCAATATTTGTCAGACGTAGCTAAGACGCCAACACGTTGTTGACACTGTTAGAAGGTTAGACTGCACTAGAACGTAGAGCTGCAGTGGAGCGGTGCGGCAATGTCAGTTCATACATTTTGACCTTAGAGCAACACGGCATTTTGACAGATTTTGCCGCGCCGCTGCAGTGCTGCTGCAGTGCGGTACATCTCATACATTTTCATACAAAGAATATTTTGTCCTAGTGCGGTCTAAGGTATAAAGATTATGCTAATTTATGTATGTTCAATAACCTTAATATCAGATGTTACAAGTAAGTCATATAGGTATCTAACTTACATCCTAGTGTCGTGCCGTGTTTTGATAGTTTTTAAGGACAATTTCTAACCGAAATAGGCAGAATCATTGTAAGTACTACAAACATCGGTGGCTCGTATTCAGTACAATCGAGGCTATTTAAGCCATATGTCAGGTATTGTTGTCAGATCCAAGCCCGCTTTGTAGAACAAGAGATGAATTGATAGCTTGGGAGATAATGGTCGATAGAAATTCGATGAACGCATGTAATGTACCTAAATACACGCACCCACACACATAACGGGTGTAAGGTACAGCATACTAAAAACTGATAGGGGTTTCTCAGTCAACGAAACTGAACAACTTTCACCAGGAGATTCTTTCAGGAAAATAAAAAATATTACTTTCTCATAAAAAATGACTACCTTAGTTCGTTTCGTTCCGTTCATTGTTGCTAGCGACGGGGATATACCTACACTTGGAGGGTAGACAAAACGACAAAAGCAGGTTGGTGGCCAACTAGATGTCTGAAATGTCTTTATTTCCAAGGAAGTTTACACTTTTCTAAAATACTTGCTTAATACCTGCCTCTTTTGATTCATCCGATGGTTTAGATACTTCGACAAATAGATTTATTGCTATGGTTTCTTTACACTCATGTTCATCACTGTTTCGTTTCATGTTTGGAAGACAAAACAAAAATATTGCCACGAGTGTATCATAACATAAAAATCAACAATCTAAAGACACGACTGAACGCACTTACTCCTCGATTTTACCACACAATAAAAGAATTGGGGGAATTCGGGGTAACATCAACCAGTATCTTAAATGTTATTTTTGTACCGAAATTCCGCCGTTGTGCGTGAGCAGCGGCGCGTGAAGCGAGAAGTCCTGGACCCGGACATTTATTGCAGTGAAAGTATTTGGAGCAACAGGCCTGGAGCGAAAGATAAAATTTGCGTTTTATAAAAGCTTTCAACTGAGGCATTGGATACTCAGACATCCAATCGACACAGCAGAAAAAAATTACAGCAAAAACACTGTTCTTAACCTATTCATAACCAGTATTCAAAGTAAAAGAACTTGTATAATTTTCATTTTAGCAATATTGGCTTCTAAAACTGAACTTAATGAGCATGATGATGAATATGACAACTAGTTATAATACTTCAGGCTCATCTCCAAAATAAGTAGGATTTTTAAATTTTCTGTGGCTGACAGGGTGTTGTAATGGATTGGTGAAATTTAATTAAAACCAATTGTACCATTATTGAATTGTTTTATAAGCCACAAACCACAAGCTTGATCTGAATTTGAACCACTTGTAAATAACAAACAGGTCAATTATCCCGAAAAACTAGCGTAATTCTTACGCATTAAACAAACTTTTAAAACTAATTACAATATCATCAAAAGCAAAAAGGAAATAGGTATGTACCCTCTAGTTTCTTTACAACTTTCTGCATAAATATTTTTTTTTTCTTGAGGATAAAAATGTCTAATAGTTATAAGTTAGTTAATTTAAAACCATATCTATTACTAAACTAAATTAAAAAATAAATTGCAAGACATATATTTTTAACGAAGAGGCGCTAGTGTACCGGGATAAACCTATTTAATACGAATCATATTCACCACGCGGGCGTGTCCCATTTCGTCCCAACCTCCTCTTATCCGCGTATTCAATTATTATTTCTCCGCACGGTGTTAAAATTAAAACGAATAACAATAATAATTAAGTTGCTCCAAATTGTATACTGCGCTGTTTCTGGTTTTATGCTTGCGAATTATATGTTGTTTCTTATGTTATGTTTATTTTACTACTTTCCATTTAAAAATATTAAATGTTTTAAAGTTTGTTAGGTACTCAAAATTTGAGTGACAGGTGACAGGTGATTTAATCGCGGTTTATGTATTTTTTATGGGCTCCTTTTACGTTACTGAAACACCCCCTAAGTGTAGAATGAAATAATTTCATAATTAGCGATATCGATGCAAAGAGAGTAAGGGAGAAGGTACTAGACCGAAAATTTATTAAATTTCAAAAATTCAAATTAATGAAAATAAAATTAGTTAGTTAAAAGTTTTGCCGCCTGACCCGCTGGGCCGCAAGCAAAGGCTCCACGGGCCGCATGCGGCCCCCCTGCGGAAGACCCCTGCCCTAAGCTATGGCACGCAATTAAATTAACACCCTGTATATGGGAAATTACTTGCAAGATATTTGTATATTTTATTTATAATTACTTTTTCTGAAGGGCTTGCTGCAAGCACCTGGGCACAACCTGGGGCTTCCATTTTGTTCTTTGCAAATGTTTTGAATTTTCTGTTTGTATTTGCTGTGTGCTCTATTTAAAAAAATATTTTTATATGTTGACGTTTTACTGCTATTTTGAAAACCAGTCAGAATATTGTGATTATACTGACGACTAGGCTGCATGGGCTAAAGCTCTTTGCCTCCCAAATGTATATGGCAGAAACAAAAAAAAACGGATACCACACTCGTTAATTCAATTTAATTGGTTAGGGCAGCGGCACGGCACGCCTAAGGTCGTGATGGAATCCTTCCCGTGCGAAATTTTTGGTATGTAAGTATATTTAGATGTTTGACGATTTCTAGTTTTTTTCTTTCAGGGAAAGTAATACCCAGTTATATCATGGTCTTGTATATTCGGTTAACGGTAAGGCTTTCAGTCATTTAATATTATCCTTTTGATTGATTTCCTAGATTTGCAGTCTCATAAGTGATCATTTTAATGCGGAAATGCGATAAATTATATAACAATAATGGATACTGTTTACGATATTCTGGAAAAATACAGCGAAACGTACAAATAACAACTCTGTTTAATTAATTATCCCATTAAAAATATTGTTTGTATGAATTCATACATCAATTATTTCGAACTTATCGTCGTTCATTTTAAGAGTAATCGAGTGTAAACAATTGCGCTTAAAATAACATTAATGACTGCCTACTTATTTTATTATTATAATTTTAATGAATTCTCTTTAAAATTGCATGTACATTCGGTTTAAAAATAAAGTTGCCTGTTATATCATGTTACATGATAAAGATGCAAGGATGAATTTCTGTAGTATTACACGATGTAACCTGCCAAATACTTAACAATGAAAAATCATCAAATATGCAATTTTGTTTACTTTTCAGTATTCATTTGTTTTATCTGGAGTACATTATATAACAAAAAAATAAACCTACATTACTTAGGTACTAAAATTATTAACTAAGTATTTGTGTAAAATAACCTAATTCTTGGTAAGTTTTTTTAAAAATAATATCCAATTCTGTGATTTATTTAATAGTTTCTAAAACCCATCAACATAAGTATCATAAACTTAAAATGTGTTATTATTTTTAACTCTGTTTTATGAAACACTGGAAATAGAACTGAATCTGAAAGTGCGGTCAACTGCTATTTTTGTTTCTATTTTTCCTTAAATTAGTAATCTGTTTTTTCACTCTCCGACTTCTCAATATCACTGCAAATCGAAATCACAAATCAATGTCACTACAAATCGATTTCGGTACAGCGATTTTCGTGCGTTAATGGGATGGCTGCTATTCTTTCGCATCTCAATTTTATTAGACCATATTTCCTTGAATTTTTTTCGGTTGGCGACAAAATATCACCGCTTAATAGACATGTTTATGTCTAGGGATTGTAGCAAGCAAGTTTTTCGGTTGGTCTTCTTTTGGTGAACTTTGTTGTAGTTGAATGCCGGTTTCTACTAATACTCGCTTCAGCAGATAGCAGAAGTGCCTAATAGTTAGAATGATCTAAAGCTGTTGTTGTTGATTAATCTAAAGTTGGATCATATTCGAATTCCATAATTATTTAGGTTTCAACTTCAAAAAATACCCTACATTCCAAAAATAATCAGAGGCCAAAAATGATTTGACTTTGACTTGACTTTGACTTTGACATTCGACATTTGGTTTTGTTTTGTGATAAGTAGATTTATTTTATTTTTTTCGGTTACTCTATGTAAAAGAAAGTATCACACTCGTAAGTATAATAATATTTATTTTATTTATTTAGTACTTTTACAAAAAATATCAAACACAGCAATTAACATAAAGAACGCAACAAAAACCTGTATAAAGGTTTATCCGTGCGCCTTGATAACGTCATCACGGCGGCGCTCGGCAAGTACCTGCAGTGATCATAATAGAAAATATCATTAAAAAATTTAGAGTAATATTTTGAATAAAGTGACCGAAATGTTGTGTTTAAAGAAAGACCATAGTCAGATGTAAACATCCGACCTTTTGCCTTCTGGGCTGTAGAAATAGCACCACGCCGCCGCTACAAAATAATCTTTAATATCACGACGATAACAACAAATATTTCCAAATTTACCTATATAAGTACTTGATAAGTAGACTTAACACCTACTTAAATATTTTTCTAATAAACGTAACTTTTGAAAAATAGCAATAGTAGAATGAGCTAGAGAATGTGACACGAAGCTGGCATCAATTTACTGATGATCACCTAAATCACTTCATGGTACTCAACAATTTGTACCAAATTGAGCGTGATTCCACTCTGGCTTCCACTACGATCGGGATCACAATATCCCGTCCACATCAAAATTGCGCAATGGAAATTGTTTCATTAGCGACTGAATCCATTATAATTCATGACTAGCTTTCTGCCCCGCGGTTTTAACCGTGGCTAAAAGTGTTTTTCCGTGGGCATGATATTCGGTAAAATTTTGATTAGGTATAATGTAGGTACGTGCAGGGTGTTGACATGCAAATGCAGCCGGTTACTTGTGACCGCGTGAAAAGGGAATATTTATTTTCGTAATATACCCGTTGTAGAAAGTAGCCTTTGTGATAGGTATATCTATCTATTTACCACTTATCATTGAAATTGAATTTAGCTTTCTGGACCGCAATTTCATCTGTAGCCGAATAAGTTTTGACGTAGGAATGTGATTTTTTCCCGAGGTAAAATTGCCTATATTCCTCACTGTTAGTAATACTTTTAAGCTATAGAGGTACCTAACAAACAAACATACAAAGTTTTCGTCTCCATTATATTAGTAGTGTAGATAGTGATACATAATCTAGTTTACGAGACGTTGTTATGTAGATATTTGCTGTGATAAAGCCATTTGGTAAAACGCTCAGAAGTGCTTTGTTATTTAGTTATGCTTGAGGTTATTTTGTACACATTAGGCGTATTAGCTAGTGGATTTCTCTTTGTTTAATAAACCTGCCTAATGTGTTCAATGTTTGGAATCAGAATTAAACTGCCTTCTAAATAAATAAAATTTAGTTTAACTGCCTGCCCCAATCCAGAGGTCCTGGGTTTAATTTCCAGGATTGATATCTGTTAATTTATCACTTTGTGAGTTTTTCACAATACAGGTTTGTCTGTAAGAAAATCAGTTCAATTTTAGTTTTTTCTTTATGTTTGCGACATTTTTTGTAAAGCGTGAAATTCGTGGAAAAAGAAACTAGTGAACTGAATACCGGTTGAATAAAATCATCTGTTTGGGCGTAAGCTGGACGGCCAAAAAGGTTATCAAACACGTCCGAGTGAGCACAATGGGCACAGTGGGCACAGTGGGCACACGGGTGACCTCAATCCGGACAAAACTGGAATCAGATGGGCAAAACACTGCACAGTGTTTTCAGCCGCCGCCGACTGCTGACTGCAATACACTCTAGACCTGTGATCACAAAATACAAAACACAATCACACTCATAGCCTCCACTAGAATTCCCAACATTGGGATGTCATGACCATACACAGAAACAACCACAAACAACATCCAGACCTAGAAACAGATATTTGAATTCATCATTCAAAATATCTGCCCGGCCGGGAAATGAACCCGAGACCCACTGCGTAGCAGGCAGATACACTGCCAACTAGGCTATTGGTACGAATCGTCAGTAGTGTGTATTCCCCATACATTTTCAAATTTTCTTGAAGGAAGTTGCCTGTTATAACAAACCTATCAAAAATAAACGAGAAAATTATTCAGACGTAGCGAAAGTAATTGGATTGTTATTATGAACGGGATTATTACCACAATTATGTTTAACATTTATTTGTTTAACATTTTATGTGTAATATCGAGGTAACAATAAACATAATCGTGGTAATAATCCCGTTCATAATAACAATCCAATTGCAGTGAACAACCGCGAAAGTCTTAAAACTTATGTAGCGAAAGTAGAATTAAAAAGAATATATCCCGGAAAATCTACATGAAGGTTTTTGTGGTTGAAGTGAAGTTGCAGATCCACATTACTTGTCACCGTAAAGTGTAATAAAATTTACTGATCAGGATCACTATCCTTTTAATTTCTGGAGTACATAAAATATAGTTAAGTAGGTACCCATTGTTAACATCAGTTTTATGTTCTTATTAGTTACCTGATAAACAATACTTGCTTATCTCATTAATCAAAATTACGAGTTGGTGCAAAAACATTTTAAATCTGAAACAAGATTTGGATCGCATTATAACAAATAAGTTTATCTCATTTAATTGAATTGAAAGGACTGAACTTGAACCAAGATAAATAAACTACAACAAGCTTTCAATTTTCTATTAATGTAATGATACTTGAAACAAATAACGTTCTACTCTTAACAGATTTTTCTATTTACCATAAAACGCAAAAATATTCACAAAGCGAGTCTAGAGTATAATTCTGAAAAAAGACTTCAAATAAAATAAGTTTGATAATACAAAGTAAGAGATAACAAGGGGATATAAATTCATATTCGGCTTAAGCAGAGAAAACCTCCTGAAGGCATTAATTCTTGGTTAAAATGTTGCCAACTGAAAACTCGGCACTATTTCTCAGAACGACTTTACGTCAGAGACAATAACTTCACGTTGAAAAATCCCGCACCACCTCTTTGTCACATTTTACAAAGAAAAAGAACCTTTTCACTTTTATTCATTTTGTCGCTTGCTCTTTTTGCCAGGGTTCTGAAATCTTGGCTCTTATTTTGAAGGCAAGAACATTCACCTGCAACATTTTATTCTACTTTATTACTGTAATGGCTTTTATTCGCTTCAAACTTGTATAGCAGAACTTGGCCAATAGTAATGCAGGAAACAAACAAAAAAACTGTTTCGAATCACCATATTTTCTGTCAAGAGTAATGTGATGTCATTTCACCGTTAGACGAACCGTGTCTAAAGCCAGGCAGAATAAAATCTAGGACACTTGAACTCACAAGTGTCTCATCTCAAAATCACACAATTGAGGTACTTAATTTCAAAAATATCCGTAGACACTTTCGTCACAAATTAAGTATACGGCCGCGCGGCGCGTACCTTCTCTATTTTGTGCTTTCGTGGAGCTTTCAAATTTTCCTGATCAAATTTTAAACATGTAAGAATATTTTGCAAAAATTTACATACAAGTCGAAACCTAATCTTGCTATATATAGGATACCTACTATAGGGAATGACATGGGTATTTTATCACACAAATGCACCACGAGGGAATCCTTTCTGCTTGTCATTCCATGCAATGTTCAAAACTAACACTAAAATGAAACGAAATACAATGTAGGCTCAACAAACATGGCATGATCCAATAAACATGAAGCATAAAATGGTCTGAAATTCGTTTATATATTTCACCAATCCATAAATTCGCTTTCGTTTTCCATTCATACAATAGATTGAAAAGAGAAAAGTAATTTGGCGGATTGGGTCCGAACACGCAAGAAAGATATCGAACTATTCCGCGATATCAAGCATCTTAAAATAATAATATGAGGAATGTTTTACAAACACGAAAATTAAGAGGCATGGTATGCCAAATGACATGGTCGTAGGTTCAAATCCAAAGCTTTGACCTCTTTATTTCATGTTTGTAAAAACATTAAAATAGTGTCAAATTCCAATAAGGTATGTATGAGCTGTGCTCGTAAAAAAAAAACTCCCATGCCGCTGTTATTTTTCGATTAAAAAGATTTTCGTTATCAACTTAACACGATGGAAGGATTACCTACCTACCTTCTAAAAATATTTTCCATTAAAAACAAACCTGTGTCTAAACTACATAGGTATCGGTCATATATTGCTACCCAAAATATTTAAAACCTTCATCTTTATGATTCAGAATCATTTATCATCGATGTGAAAAAGGATAAAGGCGGCAAGTCATCGTGAGAACTGTATATAAGTAGACAATTTTAACCAAATATAATATTTCAACTGCCTATTTGTATTCATAGGGAAATTCCTTTGAATGAGTAAACGGATAAGAAGGGTTCTTCCGCATAATATTGGGTCTGACGAATTGAAGACAAGCCCCACATATAAACTGATGTTCAATGAATACGGTTCGTTTTCTAAGAGACTTATACCACAGATTACTCAAAAAAAAATTTTTTTTTCTTTAATAAAATATTTATCATAGTACTAAAAAAGTTATAGTGCTACAAATTGTATTAAAGTATTAAAAGTTGTCTAAGCGCGAAAGTGGGCATCCCGCTACGAAATCGTTATCAGACTTTTGCCATTGGTAGCAATTTGTAGTTGCAAAAATCACGACTTAACTAATATAAGTCTATACCTGTCATTTTCCATCAAGAGAGAACAGAAAGGGACAGCAATAATTTTAGTCAAGATCAAATTAAGTCGTGCCCTCAACCAATCGATAGCACTGACCCCCGTATACCTCAACTGATTTTGACAGTACGCCCGGGAAGAAAACTATCTGAAACACTTTATGTTCTTCTATCACTATAAGTCCAGCATAAAAAAGTTTAGTTTTTCACTGTGGTGTAGTATAAATATTGCCCGCGGTATCATCGTGGTCAACTGGGAAGAATTATATCCCGCAGTGCGACTAATAAATCCCGCGGGTGTCGTGTAGAGCGCTAGTTGTTCTACATTGCGCGTGCGACGCAGTTTATTATTACTAGGCTTAAGATTTCACTTCTCAAATGCTCGCCTTCTTGTTAAGTAATAATTTATTTCCCAGTCTCATAAATTCACTTTTTTACATAAAGAAATAAATATTAATTCTAGCAAATAGTTAAAGTGTTATCTGAACTATGCGCTCTAATCCAAGAAGTTTTTAACGAAACTAAAAATGTTTTACTTCTTCTTCTTCTTTCGTGTCGGCAAGAAACTATAATTATGTTTTACTATAATTCACTTTATTGAATTTTTTCGTACGTAAAATATACGCTGATTTGAGAACAAAATTTCATGAAAAATACTTATATTCACAGTTATCTCTTGTCATCAACAAGGCTTATATAATATTAATATTTATTGAAAAATCAAGAATCAAATCAATACTTTGCGTTTTCATCATAACTACGATTCCAATAATGTCATATTTCCTTCACACATTCCTACGTGCCACGTAGATTGCCTGTCAGCAGAACGTCTGCACCGCAAATTGTCTGAAGTTGACGCCTGAGATAGGTGATATGACGTTCAGAAAGCAGCCCGCGCCAGTGTTCATATTTTCCAACTTATATGACACTTTGTTCGTACAAATTTCACCTTTCATGTGCACATTCGCCATAGTGTACCATATCGAGAGAGATTTGCTACGCCGTAGCCATGTTCTACGGCGAGATGTTGCTACGTCGTAGCAATGCGCTACGTGGAGTAGATTATCATTGTCAAGCCGGTGGAAGATTTTCGCAAGTGAGAAAGTTACTTTTACCATATTATAGTGTGTGTATTAGTAAATATCAAGAAAAACAAGAGTAGACAGTGGACAATGAATATTTAATTCAAACAGAACCTTTTGAGTAATATAATCTACTTTTCATTAGTGAGTAAGCTCTTTTTTCGTTTTAAGGCTTTGTTTTGCCATTTTCAGACATCAGAAATTGAGATTAAAATTTTTACTCAGTCCCAGCTATATCATAATGAGCCTTATTCATTAGGGTTTGTTATGTATCCAACCTTCTTTCACATTTGAGAGTCGCTTTTGTCTGCATACATTTGCGTTCCTTTACCTCGCGCTTTGTCAGCGAACATTCACTTGTTTTTGTAATAGAAAACGAAAAGATGTTTTTCATTTTACGGAGAAAATATAGCAAGCCATGCAGGCGTGTCAAAACAAGTTCATTATTCAATCTGAATTGAAATTGGATAGGTATGGAAAATGAATAGATTCCCTAGAGATTGATAACTTGTTTATAATACGAAAATTCGGGCTCATATACCTATCATGCGTCATTAATAAGAATTTTATTTTAGCTTTCATAAGGTAATTTTTCATGTCTTTTTTGTTAATTGGAAGATCTTATCTTTATAATTTATTTGGAACAAAATAAAAAGCATATTTCGAAAACCTATTGTATATTATATTAGTTGCCTTTTTGGCCTAGTCGTCGAAGGCTTTGTTACTTGATTAGGATGTCGTGGTTCGATTCCCAGACTGGGAAATATGCAAAATTGATGTTATAGTTTACCACTCTGTAATATTATCCTTTTCAATGCAGGATGAATCATCTTATTGACAACTAGTTAACCATCCTATGGCACGAAGTACTTAAATTATTGTATTTTTTTATACCGGGTGTAAGGGACAGCGTCCCGCAAACTGATAGGGGTTGCTCAGTCAACGATACTGAACACATCACCAGGATATTTTTTCAGGAAATGAAAAAAAAATTGGCTTTTTCATACAAATTGTCTGATCGATGTGGTCATTTTGTATGAAAAAGCTAATTTTCTTTTTTCATTTCCTGAAAAAAATCCGGGTGACAGTTGTTCAGTTTGGTTGACTGAGAAACCCCTATCAGTTTGCGGGACGCTGTCCCTTACACCCGGTATAAAATGTTACGAGTTTGGAAAGAAATTCATATTTTAATAATCAAAGTTGACGTATATTCTACTATCAAAGTTCTTCTCGGCTGTATGCAAAGCATAATCCGTCTAGGTGTTTGTGCAAACAGTACCGTGGTCTGCCCTGACGGAACCACCGCAAACACCTTGTCCGGTACAAATACAGGGTGATTTAGTTATAGTTCCGCAAAAAATAATATATTATCCTAAAGTGGACTGGAATATAATGATTTTGGCTGTAAGTCCACCCATGTACGATTGTTTTGTGTAAACAAATAAAAAATCTTTGGTCAGTTCATCTATCTAAAAATGATTTTCAAGCTGTTTTTTGGGCTCTATCTAAACTATAATATATTTACCAAAAAAATTAAACCATCCCACTGTTTCAACAGAATGTTGAACACACTCACCCACATTGGAGTCTTATCCTACTCAAACTACAACACCACGGTGTATGCAAAACATATGCTGACACACTGAGATATATGTATGGAGAAGACATCATTCAAGCACTTCATGTCCCATTTATGAGAGCTGCTTGAACCTCTCTTCATACTACTTTTAGTGGTCTGACTCGTTTTATTAATTAAAATGAGTAATAAAGTGAGAAACATGCTGCACCGTGATAAGTTTTTATAAACAATTACCTCAATATAAAATTATTTTTATTATTTTAATTATTTAAAATTAAATACGGACGAAATTTGTGAAGTCGCCTTATTGAATTCCGGGGACATGTCTTATGTTCGTAATGACTATTCCATATACGCTAGTATAATAGTAGTTCAGTGTGCTGACAAAGTCTGTGCAAACAGTAGTGTGGACTGACTGTACCGAAGCAAACACTTGTGCCCTCGCAAATATACTGTCAACATTATGTTACCTTGGTTTACCACGTACAAGTGTTAGAAGTAGAATGTGTATATAAATGACGTTGCGTAGCAAAGATCAGATTCAAAAGAAATTGGTGGAAGTATGGAGTAATTTATTTCGTTCTATAAAATAAAAAATGTTGTTTTTTATCACTTCACTGCCTGATATATCATTTATAATATAATGATAAGGCAAAAAATATATGTCACGCAAACTGAAAAACTATGTACCTAAATCTTACAAGATTTCCAAAAAGTTGGTATCGCAACGTGAAAATCTACATTCAGTGACCCTACGGGAATTGAACGCGCTACCCCTAGATCGAGAATCAATGACTCGGAGACCACTAGACTAAGGAGGCAGTGGAGCATTATTTAAAAAAAAAATGAAATGTTTTCCACTACGAAACTATGTTGCATACTTACGCATAACATACTCAAAGTAAAGTAACCATGAGCTGCTTAAATTTATAAACCTGTATGAATTTAATATTAACGTACTCGTAACTACCATGACATTAATATCCTCATGTTATGGAGACCAAGTGGGCGGCATCACTGCTTCAAATTAATTATTTCTTCGCTCCAACAAACAGGAATAATGAGTTTGGAAAGCGGCCAAAAATAACGAATTACCTCGTCTTCAACAAGCTTTTATTCAATTTAAACCTTATTTGCGACATTGGATTATTATCATTTATTATAATATCCGATGATGTTATTATTTTGGAGTTAACTCTTTTACTTTATCTGGTTATTTTCACGGATTTCGATTTGGATTTACAAAAAGAGGCAGATACATAGTTATAATATTATTATGATGATAAAACTGTTTTATTAAGTTAGTATTAGGATTATGACCAAGAGTGAACTAATGCAGGCCGATGGACATTTTTAGAGGTATGCTTTAAATTACTCAATGTAGCAAAACCTACATAACAAATAGCTATTTTTGAAAAAATTGCAATATTCGCATAAATTACAATAACAAGGTAGGTACTCAGAACTGTTTCAACACTTTACATTCCACAACAGTATTCAGACTAATTTCAAGTGGGTTCTGTTCTGAGTTGCAAAAACTTTCCAACAACTTTTCCATTAGTCGGACTTGGGTAAAACTTGGCACTTAAAAGTCTACTTAATTGTGAACAAAATATTCCTTTCCCTGGAATTTACCGTGTTACTAGCTCTTATTATTGTGTGGTAATATAAAGTTCCACTTTAATTTTTCTTCTATACAGTTTTTTTTTTTGTTGTTTCTAGCACATAATTATTCATCATCATCATCATCATCATCAGCCACAACAGTCCACTGCTGGACATGGGCCTCCATAAAAGTGCCATACTCACCACGCTTGGCAGGCGGGTTAGTAAGAGCAGTAGAAGTTTTCTATTCACAGGGAACGCTGCTGCCCATTCCCTGGATATATCTCTTAGTCGCCTTTTATGACACCCACGGGAAGTTATGGGGTGATGCTATTCTAACCCGGCACCACACAACTATTATTTCAAGAAGTAGTTATTATTATAGTCCGGCCATCTGATTTCGGTGACGGCGAATAATTTCATTGAAATGACGCCCGGCTTTGTCTAAGACTCCGTTTGATTGTAATTCAAAATACCACTTTCTAAGTCTTCATTCCCAATCCAATGGAATGGTATCGCTGACGTCATGTCATTTCTCTATCATCGAATCATCAGCACAGAATATATAATAGTCATCAGTCAAACATAAATCAGATAACGCCCGACTATTTAGGTACACATGCCCAACGGTGTAGTCAAAGAGTCTACTTAGCTAATAAACCATAAAGATGTCGTACTATAATGTCCTAACTTAACTAGAAACAATAGCATAGTCATTGTCCAAGACCACCAAGGCATACAGAGCATAATTATCGTTACATTTTATTGGTACAAACGTTCACTTCTTATTTCACAAAATATAGAGGTAAATTTTGAATAAGTATACCTATTTCATTATTTAAATATTTAAAACAGTGCTTGGTTCGGGTTGAATTATATAACAATGTAACATCTAACGCCAGAAATTAAAACACTCGGGAATCTGCACAGAGCTCATAAATATCTCTAATCCAACAATGTTGCGGAAAATAAATTCAGTAATGTCCCCAAAACATTGTGTTCAACAAATTCACAAACGCAGCAAATTCTTATTATTTATAACTGAGCTATTTGTGACGCTCCGGTAAGGGCACAAAGTAAGTAAAACGAACAGTATAACATCTCCATAAGACGAAAACGAATCTTGATTCCTCCTTTTGCTCTCGGTAGACGTGAGTCGTGAGTGCTCCCCTAACTTTAGTAACTCATTTTTGTGTAACATGTTTTTGGCTTAGGCTATAAGTATAAAAGTTCTAAGATACGAGATATAATTTTGCATATAGATTACAAAATATGATTTGATCCCATTTGACAAAAATACGTCTAGTCAAATCCACTCCAAATATGTTTGACTTAAAATCAAATTTGACATGGCGTATTTATATCTAATCAGATCAAATTATATTTTGTCAACTACATAGATAAATTATATTACCTCATATCATAATATCATCTGCCCGCGGGCAAAATCAGAAATGACATGGAAAAATTTCTAGGGTATTCCAGCACCATAGTTCCTATGAATGTAACATGTTGCACTGAGCTGAGCTTAACAATCCACTAATCAAGGGCATATACCCCCAATCCTAGGAGGCTTATATCTAGCAGGAAATTAAATATGTAAAGATGATACTGATCGTTTTACTTTGACTGTGGCAAGGGCGCAGCGCTGAGCCTACCATATATCACCGGGCCGCTTTTAATCTCGCAAGTCCTATTTATTCACATTTATTCTCTAACCGGAATTTCCCCCTTGGAATCGGAACGTTTCCCGCATTTAGCTGATTTGTACCACTTTCTTGCTGTGCTTTAATTTTACGCAAACAAAGAGCCTTAATATTTCCACTTTGTCAGAACGCTAAGGTGATTAATTGTGAGAAAAACGTTTATTCATTATGGCAGATTTCTTCTCAACGTTATTTAGGCTGAGATTGTCTTCTGCTGGCAATATTTTGTTTTTTGGCGAGAAATTTTGGCTTTTAGAAAAAATCGGACAAAAATCTTTTTAAGTGATTCGTTAGTAGTTAAATAAACACATGTTTACTGAGCACTAAGCAAGATGAGCGTGTCAACACGGCGGAAAAAGCCATCTCAAAGTTAAATTAGTTGAAAGTTTGCGCATTCCGAATGCTCACTGCTTTTATGTGTGAAAGACGTCTTAAAACTAAATGTCTTTCGGTGTTGATACTGCATACCGAATTTCCAAAGTTTCAGTTCTGAGTCAGGGTACAATTACAAGAGCTATCTCATTGTCTATTAATCTGTGTGTTATCTTTGAACATACCTAGTTAATATTAAATTACTAAAATAATCGTTCCTCAGTAATTTCTCTATAGTTTAGGCTACAGTATTTTTTTACTAAAAGAATCTTTTCGTCTGTAATGTTAGTATCTAAAATATTGATAGCCCTAACTATTTACGGAAGCTTTCTTATAAAAATTGCGTTATTCTGTCAGCCCACTAAGTGTGGACTTCTCTTAAATAAAAATAGCTTTTCTCTATCAGCCCAACAAGTACCTAATGTGCTATTGTCTAGGTACCTACAGCAGATATAGGTACTCGTCCCAAAACGGTCATCAAAAGTATTTTTTGTCGCACCAAATCGGATATGGATGCAAAAACTACCGAGGGAATAAAATCCGGACTGCGCAAACACTAACTCGCTTTGCATACAGAATAGAATAGGCGTGCTGGCCGCCCTTGTTTGCTACAACTATAATTAAATTGAGAATGAGCATAGTAACAGTAAAAGTAACAAATGATTTGGAAGAAAATTAAAAGGCCAACGGCGTAAAAAGTGAACATTTAAACTTTAAATCGTTTAGATCTTAAACAAATGTTCAGAAAGGAAAACGCTGTAAGAAACCTAAAACTGATTTTCAAATACCTATACAGTGATACCGCAGTGCGTCGTATTATTGTCAAAGTATGGCGTCCGATTGTTGCCATAATTAATTATAATCAAAATCATGTCTTCAGTGACACTCGCAAAGTTAAGACAAATCGATTGACGTAAGAATAATTAAAATTGGTCCAAGCTTTTGGTCTCTAAAGTGCCAGAAAGGAATAAACATATACATATATATACACATATTATACGCTGGTAAACACATTACTCTTCTTTGCGTTACGCAGTCAGGTAAAAAAAAGTAAGACGTTTATGCGACCAACACCGACCTTACAAAATTTACACATACCAGATTACTGCTCCCTTATATTATTTCGGTTCGTACTAGTTTATAAAATAACTGGTTCAACCAGGTAAATGCTAGTTTTGTTCGTTTATTATGAAGACTTTTTACTGCTCCTTCCTTCTTCTGCGGCATGATTGTAGTATAGCAGTTTTTGTTGTTCTTGTTCTATGTACAGCCTGAAATTTTTCTACATAGAAGTCTCGCCTTTTCCGATTTCATTAGGAGTCGGCTCTCTATATTTTTTCATACTTGCAACAAATTTGGGTTGATGAAATTTTTTTTTTTAACTCGTTTTATACAACTAGTATCCAAGTTGGTTTGGGTTTATAAAATATAAAGTGACTCAAAGAATAAGCTTAGTTTTAAATAGATTTAGATTGTATTTGTCACTTCATAACAAGCGGATTTTTTCTAAAGTCCAGTAGATACACATCTTAAGTCTTAAAAATAACCTAAGTGAAATTTGTTAAAGTTGCAAGTGTCTATAAAAGTAAAATGGAGCTAGAAAAAAACATCTAAAATGGGATGCGTCATCGCCGTGCCGAGATTGTGAAAACCGTTCAGCCTGTGATAGCTGGCGCACATACATATTCAATCTGAATCGGTAAAGTGCTTGATAGATTTTGAACTGTAGGTACCAACGTAAAATCTACACAAATGTTTTCAATGTAAATTTTTGTTGGTTTTTGACTTTTTACGGCGAATCGAAGCAACGGATTAATGCGAATATTTATTTTGTATGGAAATAGATGAATTGAAAAGCTGGATAGTAGTTCTAACGATCTATCGGGGAATGCTTGAAACAACAAATTGTCTGGTCGAGGTTAGTAGTAATTTTGTTAAGGGAAGATTTCCTGAAAAAATCCTTCATAAAAATTGTTCTGTGTTGTTGACTAAGCAACTATCATTAATGAAAATGCACCAGTATAGGAAGGGAATAACTTATGAAAGACGAAACAACCTTGTTATTAATAAACTGTGTTATTAATTAAACACAGACACATCGTGTCAGCTGATACATAAACTTTTGCAATTTCTGCTTCGATAAATTTATAATTTAAGTTTGAAATTTTGAAAGTAAGTAAATTGCGAATAAGAAATTGAATTAAAAACATTCTCCAAAGTATGCATACACATTACATGTACTGTACCTAAGATAAATCAATCCGAAATTAATTAAACAATTGACCAAAATGAAATATCGTAACATCTCGACTTTGTTCAGACATTTAATAATGAAATCTTTCAAGAATGAAATTCCATAAAAGTAAATAACTAATAATCTCCAAATTAACTCATACAACATTCGAATTGCTAATTAATAAATATAAAGTGTTTAATGTGGATAAAGAGGCTGAATCCGTTGGAATGACCTGGGAAGAGCTGGAGACTGCCACCCAAGATCGTGAAAATGGAATCTCTTCTGCGACTGCGAGCCCTATGTCCCTGATGAGGGATAAAAGGATTTCATCATCATCATCATTTAATAAATAAGGTGGCCTTAATTGTAGTTGGCTTTTTGCTACGCCGCTGTAGCCTTTCACAGTACACATTGTAAAAAAACTTCTAACAATGGCCTTGTAAAAGGGATGAGCGTAATATAAAAAAACCCTTTGTATTTCTAAACTCTTTTAACAATTCCTTTATAATCTCTTTATCTTTGTGTTTTCAGTGATTTAGTATTCTTTGCCCGCTCATTATAAAAGCGTAAAAGAATAGGACCAGATTAAATTATTTCTGTAAAAGAATCTGGTTTGTTTTATTTTGTCTGGTTTCCAGATGAAAATGTGAAACTTGAAAGTTATTTATAAATTCATTTCTGAAAACGTTTGTTTCTTTTGGCGACAAAATATTATCTTCCCAAAAGTTACAAAACAAAACTTGTCTAGATTTATAATATGTATGCATAGACTGAAGATAAACTACGGAAGGTATCACGGTTTTCCATACCAAATAGTATATTGCGTTGCCAAGTAATTAAAATGTTCATGTTATCATCATGATGGGCATAGAAACCCCTTTACCCAAGCTCTGCAGACACTACTCGCTAATCCATTACGGTTCCCTTATTTCG